>CAJPIZ010001249.1:0-17690 GCA_905368565.1 Medioppia subpectinata | reverse complement strand
CTAACGCCGTCCTCTCGAACATCGGTTCCGTATATTTGGCGTACATTTTGGCGTTTGTGTTGAAGAACTTGTGTATAGTATGTGTAGCCATATATGCCGTCAACTTTGCGATGCTTTTGGTGTCCATAAGAAGATATCGTATAATCACTTCATATAAACGATACAAAAAAGAGTGATTTATCTCTCATTTAAATATCGCTTTTAGTCAAGAATTTCAAGTATTTTCAATTGATTTTTGGATGAATTAAATATAATTTTATTTTTTGATTTTGTTTTGCAAATTAACAATTAAATAAAGTATTCAATAATAAGACTGTTTTTATACAAATTTATGGAAAACTAATACAATTAATATTGGATTCATGAGATTATAATTAATTTAATTAGTAGTTCTGTAATTAAATTAATTGTTACAAAATTAAGACAAATAATGACATTATTTATGAATGACTAACCAAAGGAAGCATTGATTGCAATTGCCGTACAATATATGGGAAAAATGTGTAGACTGTATGCACTTATGAAAGGCACTGAATTTCAACAAAACATTGAGTATCAGTCGTATGTAAAGCGAAAGTCTGTGTTTTGTGAGTAATATTTAGTGAAAGGTTTGGCCTTTTGTTTGGCATCTGTTTTGCGCGACCATTGCATCCACGGATCAGTTGACGACCACATATCGGATCAGTTGAAGTGACAGATCGCACACACAATCGATGTCATCGCGAGGAGGAGGAGGTGGAGGACCGCCGCGCGAGTCGTGTCCGATCGACTGCAAGGTCTATGTGGGAGAGTTGGGCACAAACGGCACCCGACAGGAGTTGGAGGACGCCTTCCGCTCCTATGGACCGCTCCGTAACGTATGGGTCGCCACAAACCCACCGGGATTTGCGTTCGTCATGTTTGAGGACTCGCGCGACGCGAAGGACGCCTGTCGTGCCCTCGACGGCAAGTATGGACGCATCCATTGCCGCTCTTTCACACACTCTTGAGATACCAATTGGTCTCATGTCTTGTGTGACACGTGTTTTAATGCATTTGTTTTGTTTGTCTGAAGAATGATTTGCGGCCGAAGAGTGAGGGTTGAGATGTCGACCGGAAAGACCCGACACGACGGCAAAGGCTATGGCGGACGCGGCGGCGATCGATACGGCGGTGGAGGCGGTGGTGGTTATGGCGGTGGCGGCCATAGGGGTGGACCGCCGTCGAGAGGGCCTCCGCGAAGAGAGGGCTACAGAGACTCGCGAAGAGATGACTTCCGGGAGGAATACTCTTCGCGTCCGCGAGGAAGGCGTTACTCCAGGTATGCATTGATTTGATGTTATTTGAGACTCAAAATGACGGTTAGTTTAAAAAAATAGTATTTGTTTTTGTTAATATCTTAATTGTTTATTAATTAATTAATTGTTTAGTCATTTATAGAGTTTAGTATTTGGCACTCATTTTAGACAATAAGTATTGTTAACTATTTATTAAGATTTTTCTATAAGTATTGTATGTTTTTTAGTAATTTATATGTGATTTAATATTTAATTATTTGATTTAATGATGAAAATGATTGAAATATTAGTTGTAACGTAAGGCTAAGGAATATTCTTTATATTTTAATTATTAGCGCAAATTGAATGTCAAAACATTGAGAAACAAATGAATTACACTTCAATTCACTCAATGATAACTTCATGCCATTCAATGAAGGAATCAATCAATCAATCACTTCCTCAATGTCTGTGTATTCGCCGCAAAAAACTAATACTCGAAATGAATTCTCGCAATGAGTTTCCGCACAGAAATATGAGTCCATTCTTCGTCTGTCGCTCACGACTGACACTTAATAGCGATCGATATCTCACAAAAACAAAATGTCTGTCTCTTTAATGCTGAGAGAAATGAGACAAAGAAGTGATTTTCAAATGGTTGGCATTATTAGTGTTATACCAATTCTTCCACTTCTATATTGTGGTCGACATAACCATCGCATCAAAAGCACGCTTCATATGAAATACCGAACGCAACTCTGATCACACATTTCCACATATATCCACAATCCCTCCAACACTTTCCTCTTAAGCCTCGATTAGTCTGTTATAATTTAGGAGTCAATAAATGCGATGACATTCTCCTCTCAAACAAACCCCTATTCCTATCGATTCGTCAATTGACACAAAGAGTGCATCACTTCTTCGTGTAGTACTTCCTCAACGAGTCGTCACTTCACTTCTTGATTATCTTCCTCTCAAAAGGTCACGAAGTCGTTCGGGAAGTCCGTACAGACGCGGCAGTNATGGACACCAAAAGCATCGCAAAGTTGACGGCATATATGGCTACACATACTATACACAAGTTCTTCAACACAAACGCCAAAATGTACGCCAAATATACGGAACCGATGTTCGAGAGGACGGCGTTAGCGATGTATAGTTTGGCCAGAAATACGTTATTATACGATATGTTGGATATTATGATCTGAAAGAAGTAGAAAATGATACCAAACACTGGATTCGGCAAATTCAATGGCGGCGGCAATACTCCGAAACCGGTGCCATATCTGTTGGTCAATCATGGGATGAATTGGTTAGTGATTTGACTGAATGGCTGGCATTGAAGGCATACTTCGAGAGGAATACTTTAGAACAACTGATGTATGAATTAATGTCACAAAAGGCGTCAAATCTGCCACTATTTTCGTGACGGACTTCAATGTATAGCGAATACAATGACAGCAATAGACCCGCGGATGAGATGAGCGACAGATATAACGTGTTTCGCGACAGACGAGAGATCAGCTCTTTTGTGGACACCATTCCTACCACTCATTGATAAACACATCACTCATTAGTGTCAACTCAAATGGGCTTTTGATTGTCACTCACCTGTTGTTCCCAATGGACTCCAGAAGACGTTGGGTTGAGATAATGACCAATGGATCAGATCTGAGTGACTCTCGAAGACTTTCCACTCAATTGTTGAGTAAATAAACAATAAAATACTTTTGTAATAAAAGAGTTTCACATTTTGTTTTGAAATCTTATAAAAAGCTCAAACAGTTAACACATATACCTATTATAATTGCATGTAATTATGCTATAAATTAAATGATAAACCGATTAACTACACAAATAATTTGGAACACTTAATCGCTTTTAAAGTGCATTCAATATTTGTTGTCATAGAGACAGCATTTGCGTCAATAAGGAGCACATGTTTGAAGTGTTGTGTTTTGATTGTCACCAGAAATGCTTCCCAAACCAAACTTCGGCTCAAATCATAGCAACACGAGTGGTGTCAACACTACCGCCGATGGCGGACACCAATCGCGTGCGTGGTTTCAATACAATCCAAACCAATCGCTTGTTCACAGCCAACACTTCCCGCAAATTAGACCACAATTTCAACCCAATTATCACCAAAACTCTTCGTATGGCAATTATCAGCACTCGTATCACTCATTCAACACTCAAAACACATTCAATCATAACTATAATGGATATTATAATCAAAGTTATGGTCAAAACAACAGCCATAACAGCGGACCAAATGGTCACCAAAACAAGAGATTTAAAAGTAATGTGAATAACGATAACAACAATAACAGCCATAAGAAGACATCACTAAATTGTGACACATGCTGTCGATGGTTCACATCCCAAGAACTTTACGATCAACACATTGCTGAACATATTATGGTTTGTATTAATGTTTTGTTAAGAGTTGTGTAAATTAATGATAATTATTTTGTTTAATTAAAGTGTGGTTTAGATGAGTGCACTTTCAGAGCACATCCCAAAGTGATTGAATCGCATCAACGGATGCAACACTTCTGCTTCAAAGACAAGACATTAGTGAAGAGGTTTATGTCATTGGAATCGGAAGAAGACATTAAGAAGTGGAAAGAAGAGCGGAGAAGACATTTCCCCACAAAAGATAACATTCAGAAGAAGGCAGACATGAAAGAGAAGGAGAGACTCGAAGCCATTGAGAAGAGGAATCAATTGATGGAAATGAAGGAAAAGGAGAGACAAATGAGAGATAATGAAAGACAATTGAATGAAAAGGAGACACAAAATGACGCGAAAACGGGTGAAACGAAGAGTGAATTAATTGATGAGAAGAATAAACGTTTTGACAGAAACTCAAAAAACAACAGAAATAATAGGAATAAGAAGCAAATGAAAGGCAATAACCGATGGAAACCAGTGGACAATAATAACAATAATCGCAAACTAACTCTCTTTCAAAAAGTATTGATTTTAAGAAATTTATTGAAATAATGTTTAATCTAATAATGAAATTGCATTTATAATCCTATAGTTAATGTTACACGACATCCAAAACAATGAAGACATCGATGAGAAGAAATCGGAATCAATTGAACCGTAGATTTGTTTTTTAGATAATTATTTAGATTTATAAATGATATGAAAATATTTTGTGGCGAATGTATGAACTAATTATTGAATTATATTAAACTGAAATCATTTTCCATTTGGCTATCATCTTGTGTTCCGCTTTGAATTTCTGTTTGGTATTTAATGAGGAGTTCGTTGAGTGACTCCACATCTGGTATCTGTCCATTACTTGACAATGACTTCAGCATTGATGTCAACCTATATTTCGCTCTCTTCGCTGAATCCATTTGTGTCGTTACGATTGACTTGAAAAATGTAATCAAATGTGAATTAAATGATATCTAATGTGTTATAAGAGACGATTACTTTGTGAAAGGTTTGAAGCAATTGTTGTGCAATAACTTGTGCGTTATGTAGAATAATGGGATCAATTGCCGTCATATTAGCCAATTGGAGACCGTATAGCACTTCCTGAGTGGCTCCGGCCTCCAGAACGTGTGTAAACGTATAGGAATTTGCATTAACCTCATCGATAACGGAGTGATTGACACCGAAATGAAAGCTAAATATAAATGAAGAGTTGTGTTAAATTGAATACCAATTTAATGTCATCTGAAAATACTTCGAGACATTGTAGTAGAAGTCCTCGAGTTTTGTCATTTCCGTGAAATGTGTGGCAAAGAGTGTCAACGCTTTTGTTTGAAGCAATTGTTCACAAATGGCGAAACAGAAGCCGACGCCCTCTTCAACACTGGTTCCTCTGCCCAACTCATCGATGATTATCAACGAGTTTTGAGTACAATTGTGCAGAATATGACTCACGTCTCGCATCTCAACCATAAAAGTGGAGGAATTGGTCTCAATCTCGTCATTATTGCCGATCCGTGAGAAGAGTTTGTCGCAGATTCTGAAGGACGCGAACTCCGCCGGAATGTATGAACCGATTTGTGCCATCACTTGATGTATAGCCACTTGTTTAAGAAATGTTGACTTTCCGCTCATATTTGGTCCCGTGATTACCATAAAGTTGTTGTCTTCACACATAAGCTAAACAACACAACGATTAACAGTTTGGATATTAATTGTGGAAAAACTTAATAAACGCATACAATATCATTGGCAACGGGTTTAGTGCTGAGAATCTTCTCCAGAATGGGATGTCTGCCCTGTTTTACGGCCAAATCGCCGCTAAAGACCGGCCGAACATAGTTAGCGACCGAACACTGAAAGGCCAACGCAAACACCAAATCTATTTTTGACAAAACTTCGGACACATTATACAGACATCCGATGTTTGCGCGAAGTCTAGCAATCAATTCACTGATAATTCTATAAAATTAAACAAATAATTAAAATAATTCACTGAAAGAGCTGTTACTGTAAGTGACGAACGCGTCACTCATTAAGTAGATCTCTTCGACGGCTGATTTGATCCGATTATTCTTCTCGACAATCTCTCGAGTGGTGAAAGCGATGGCCGTTTTGCTGGCATTGATTCGCAAGAAATGTCTCGGATATGAAAACTCCATTTTGTGGACATCTTTGCCGACGATCTGCATATGAAAGCCTCGACCGGACGTATAGATGACTCGCAGTGGCAGCGAATACTCGGAGGAATACTGATCGACGATATAACTGATGTCATCGACATTTTCGGAGTACGTCTGTCGGGCGATGTCCAGCAGATGGTTGAGACCTTTTTTGATGGCGTGACACTTCTCGAGCCGCATATTGAGCGCCCCTTTCGTGTATTTACTGGTCTCCAGAATCACTTCATTGATGTCATTCATAATCGTTTGGAACCGTTCGTCGGCTAAGATCTGGAGGAAGTCGCCGAAGACAGCGCTTTCGCACAGATTCAGTGTCTGAACCAACGGCTCAATCAGTGTTATCATGTGTTTGACGACAATCACGGACTCGATCTTCCTTTCGGCGCATTTCGAGGATTCGAGTTTCGATGTCTGCACCAAATTCGAGATAATCCGCTCGACTTCGATGGCCGTGAACTGAGACAACAGTGACTCCAGATTGCGGAACATTGTCTCCGAACTGACCATCTCTTCGATCATATCTAATCGCGTCTCGATTAGTGTCCGATCGGTTGACGGCTGTAATAGGTTTGACCGCAACAGTCGATAACCCGAACGGGTTTTGGTTTTGTTGAGTACACCGAACAGAGTGTGAGAGCTCTTCGGGTCGTTTAAGTTGACGATCAGTTCCAGGAGTTTGGCTGTCGTCGGATCGATAGACATGGTTTGGTCGGAGCCCTCGAACACCACTCGCAACGACTTCGGCGCGTATATCGTGTGCTCAAAGGTCTCGATGTATTTGAGTAAAGCCGCCGCCGATGACAGACAATAGTATTGATTCTTGAGCTCCATTTCGACCGTCTTGTAGTCATCGCAGCAGAGGTTGCGAATCAGTTCCAGTCCTTTAGTGGCAAACAAATCATCAAATCTCTGAACAATTAATTGAATGAAAACCAGATACCAGTGCTTTCGTTGAAGTGCTTTCTGTCCACAGATTTGATATTTGTTTCGCGCGAAAACTCTCTCAAAGTCTTAAGCAAACGGTTCTCTCCGCTCATCAAAGAGTTGGGTATTATTATCTCAATCGGACGGAAGACATGGCATTTGGTTTGGAGGCACACGTAGTTAGAGTTGTCGTTGAATTGACTCAGAATGAGGACCGGGTTGTAGAGGTCGACGACCGCCACTCCGACCACGTCTTTGGCGCGACCCCTGCCTTCCGTCACAGCCATTAAGGTTGTCATCCGATGCGCCGTTTCTGCCGAAGCGGTGGTCGTTGTGGTCAGCATTGGGTCGTAAAGAGGCGTTCGAGTCATTAGTGGTCTGTTTTGACCGATCGGTGCAGACATTTGGCCAAATGCTGTGGACCGCGAAGTAGTGGCCACTTGTCTCCAGTCTCGCGATTCAGTCATTCTGTTGTCCGACGAAGAAGTGGTGCCATTCGGGCGGCCATTGAATAGCGATCGCAGGAAACTTGTGGTCGCGTTAGTGGTCGACACGTCCGCCGCCGAAGAACTCGTGCCATAAAGTGTCTAAAAGTGTGATAAAGTGATTGTTAAAGACGTGATTATAAGTGGGAACTAATTGAGTGATACTTACAAAGAATGGATTGGAATTTGTGGTCATTTTTGCGGTTCAATTGAAAGCCAAACCAAATGTCACTTCAATTTGAGACGCATTTAAATGAGGTTTCAATGGATTCTACAATAATTGCGAATCAAATGCTATTAAAACTCAATTAACGCTATATTTCTGTCAAATGGGTTTCAAATCTCATTCAATGCTATAATAAGTGCTATTTTTGGGACAAAACTTATTTCAAATTATCGTCTATTAAAACAGCAATTAAATGTGTTTTTTATACAATTATTAATTCATTTCTTATCTTAATTTAGTGTTAATTAATTTAAACATTAAAAAGTGTCACAAAATGTATTTTTCTTGTTTATTGAAATGAATTATTATATTAATTATTTGTTAATTATTATTGCTATGAATTGTGTGCCAACTGTTGACCCGACTCTTGGGCCACGAAATGTTATGATTCATAATCACTAAAGGGGGATATAAAGGCTCCAAAATATGTCATTTTAATTTTCCCGATTTTTCCCGATTTTGGCACTTTTTGAGAAAATTCCCGATTTTGGTATATTGTTAGGAAAACTCCCGAAAAGCCACTATTTTATTAATAATTGTCCGAAAAACTTTCTAAAAACAAATCTTTTAAAAATAGGAATTTTCTATCAAAATCCTAATGAATTTGCTTACAGAATACCAAAACTTGCTGCAAAATTCACATAATTTTTGATAAATTTGTTGTATATTATAGTAAAATACATAAAACAAATTCTTGTGAATATGATGTTTACCGACAATATAAAACATGAGATACAAATGGCATATTAATATGAATATTAATTATTTTTGCCTCAATAAATGTCATTATTTTGCTACGGTACAAACTTTTTAAAAATCACTTTAATATATCATTTTTATGTGAAACCCCAATACAAATGTAATTCCCGAATTTTCCCTATTTTGGTCATGTATACTCCCGAATTTGCATGTTTTTATTCCCGAAAAATCGAGACTAAAAATCACTATTAAAATGGATATCAGAGTAAATGCGAGTGTTAACCCTTAACGCGCATCGTGGCACACTTTTGTAAAGTTGTGTGTTTAACAATTATTTAAAAATCAATGACAAACACCAGGTATAAACAATTTCAAGAATGCCTCACAAATGATAGTCTATAAATATTTGTAAAATTGTATAAAAATTAGTTAATTACAAGTATGATTAAACCTTAATTTTATACAAAATAGTGCCATGGTGAACGATATTTGAGTTTATTTTTATAGAATAAACAGCACTGACCAATGTACATTTGGTAGTCGCAGGCCTAGTGCGTAAAAATATTATATGTTCTTTGTGTGCATCGTGGCACTATTTTGTAAATGAATAAAAATGCTTTATCAGTACAGACATGTCTACCACAGTATTTTTATAAAAAGTTTAATTCCAATCTAACCGATTCTCGGGGAACTTCAAAACTCACACATTCACCACTGTTTGACCTAATGGACCAATCATAGCCATCAGTACAGACATGTCTACCACAGTATTTTTAAAAAAAGTTTAATTCCAATCTAACCGATTCTCGGGGAACTTCAAAACGTACACATTCACCACTGCTTGACCTAATGGACCAATCATAGCCATCAGTACAGACATGTCTGTACTGATGGCTATGATTGGTCCATTAGGTCAAACAATAGTGAATGTGTACGTTTTGAAGTTCCTACTTAATGGACCAATCATAGCCATCAGTACAGACATGTCTACCACAGTAACTTTATAAAAAAGTTTAATTCCAATCTAACCGATTCTCGGGGAACTTCAAAACGTACACATTCACCATTGCTTGACTTAATGGACCAATCATAGCCATCAGTACAGACATGTCTACCACAGTAACTTTATAAAAAAGTTTAATTCCAATCTAACCGATTCTCGGGAACTTCAAAACGTACACATTCACTATTGTTTGACCTAATGGACCAATCATAGCCATCAGTACAGACATGTCTACCACAGTATTTTTATAAAAAGTTTAATTCCAATCTAACCGATTTTCGGGGAACTTCAAAACCCACACATTCACCACTGCTTGACTTAATGGACCAATCATAGCCATCAGTACAGACATGTCTACCACAGTAACTTTATAAAAAAGTTTAATTCCAATCTAACCGATTCTCGGGGAACTTCAAAACGTACACATTCACCATTGCTTGACTTATTGCTTGACTTAATGGACCAATCATAGCCATCAGTACAGACATGTCTACCACAGTAACTTTATAAAAAAGTTTAATTCCAATCTAACCGATTCTCGGGGAACTTCAAAACGTACACATTCACTATTGTTTGACCTAATGGACCAATCATAGCCATCAGTACAGACATGTCTACCACAGTATTTTTAAAAAAAGTTTAATTCCAATCTAACCGATTCTCGGGGAACTTCAAAACGTACACATTCACCATTGCTTGACTTAATGGACCAATCATAGCCATCAATACAGATATTTCTACCACAGTATTCTTATAAAAAGTTTAATTTCAATCTAATCGATTTTCGGGGAACTTCAAAACTCACACATTCACCACTGCTTGACCTAATAGACCAATCATTACCATCAGTACAGACATGTCTACTACAGTATTTTTAAAAAAAAGTTTAATTCCAATTTAACCGATTCTCGGGGAACTTCAAAACGTACACATTCACCATTGCTTGACTTAATGGACCAATCATAGCCATCAGTACAGACATGTCTACTACAGTATTTTAAAAAAAAAAAGTTTAATTCCAATTTAACCGATTCTCGGGGAACTTCAAAACGTACACATTCACCATTGCTTGACCTAATGGACCAATCATAGCCATCAGTACAGACATGTCTACCACAGTAACTTTATAAAAAAGTTTAATTCCAATCTAACCGATTCTCGGGGAACTTCAAAACTCACACATTCACCACTGCTTGACCTAATAGACCAATCATTACCATCAGTACAGACATGTCTACCACAGTATTTTAATAAAAAGTTTAATTCCAATCTAACCGATTTTCGGAAAACTATAAAACGTACACAATCACCATTGCTTGACCTAATTGACCAATCATAGCCATCAGTACAGACATGTTTTATGTTAAGCATTAAATAAAACACTTCACAGTCCCAAAGCTCGTAATTGTATTATTTGTTCGGCCCACTAGTTTCCCTCCCTTGAGTAAGAAGAGGACATTGAGTAAGAAGACTGTTGGCCCATTCGATTGAGTGACTTTCGGCCGTTCATTGGAGTGACTGTTGGCCGTTCACTGCTAAAGACTGAGGACTGTCGTGAACAAACGAGACTTTGGTTTGGACTCTACTGGACAAAGAAAGCAGTAGAAAGACGCTATGCGACTAAATGGTAGAGCTTGTATCGACTGCTACCGTATCGTCGGCAACAACATCTGGCCGTCTACCGCTCGAGACATATCGCCACGCCTAGGGACGACAACGAGACCAGTTAGCCAGATTCCGGAAGCCGACGCCACATCACTGTGCACATTATCAGACGCACAACGAGACGATCGCTAGTTGACCGGACGCTAACATCAAGACTGAAGGCCTCGTCGGACAAAAAGAGTGCGAGTCGTGTGGTGTGCGTGCAATTGAAAGGGCTCAGGACAAACCGGACGCGTCAATATATAAGTACACGGTATATACGCCCTGAACCATACATGGTACTTCATCTCAATCACACACTCATTCATTCATCTATTCAATAAATGTGTTCCATCGACACAAATGTCAAAATCGAATTCGTTCAATTTCAAATTCAAATTCAAAAGTTCAAATTCGTTTTTAGCGTGAAATTTGACATAAAAAAAGTTTACAAAATGCTCTGTCGATAATAAGTAACCCTGGCCATGTGTAACTATTTTACCGTAACGTCACGGGTATAGTTAGCGGCCGGTTCCGCAATAACCGATTTCTGATTAGTCCAATACTTGCCGTACGGATCGCAACAATATAATTAGCCGTTAAATAATATTTAAACTAAAATTAAAAAACTTTTTTCAGTTTATAGTGAAAACTTGCTGTTAAAGTTTTAATAGTTTGAGTATAACTTCGACGACGTGTCGGTCGACGTTCTCGTGGAACAGATAGTCGGTGTGAATCCAATCCTTTTCGGGAATCACGTAATCTCTCCAGAGATCCACTTTGAGCTCACTTTTGAGTCTTTGGAGATCGTGTTGATCGCTGAAGAAGTCATTCTTCGGCGACTCAAACAACACTATTCTTTGGGACGTAATGTTAGCCAATGGATAGACGGGTGCGTTAGGACTGCCGTACAGGCGATAGTTATGAAGCCATCCGTAATCGTATTTATCGAATCTATTCCTCGAAATCCATTGCAAATAATGTGACAAAACCATTGTCGACGACTCGTCCACTATATGGGCGTCCAATGCGTCCCTATATGTCATATTAGCGGCCAGTTTGCGGCCACAGAGCAGTTCAGTGGTCACGTGACGCCACTCTCCCTGTTGTAATAATTTCATTGGAAACAATCGGACGATTGGTTGAAATATTGTACACCTTTTCATATAATCGGGAAGTTTTGACAAATAGACGACCGGAGCTAACGCTATGACCGGATCTACTTTGACGTTAAACTCTGGTTTCGTTGACAGCAATCCAAACATAAGTGTTGTTCCCATTGAATACCCGATGAAACCAATCTTCGGACTCTTTGTATGGTTGAGGATATAGTCAATAGTCATCGGGAGGTCTATTTAGCTCAACTCATCGATAGTGAAGCTCCAAAAGTCACTGTCTTTTGGATCAATTGTGGTGTGATTTGTGGAGTACTTGTTTCCTCTTAGGTTTGCGAGCCATACGTCGTAACCACACGAAGACAATACAAACCCCAGTGTTTTGCCCACAGTTTTGAATTCGTAACAATCGGTCGCATTATTTCCCTCACTATATATACCGCTGGCATTAATGGCACCGCTTTTGAAGACAATGTGTTCATCAGAATTGGATGTGAATCCGTGTTGGAGTAGAATTGGCCGCAAATTGGATTTTAAATCTGGTTTTAAGTACGGATTTATTATCCGAAATACTGTCAGAATATATCCATCGCTTGTCTTTATGTAATGACTTTCGGTTTGAAAATTTCTCGATTCAATCAATTGTTGCTAAAAATGTAGTTCAAAAAACTTGTGTAAACTTTTTATTTAAAATATATTACTTTAAAAGTAGTAAAATTCTTACTGAAGTTCGGTTTAGGTCTTCGCAAATAGTTTGACACTTAATTGTGTGACTTATAATGAATATAAATAGCAAATATATAAATAATTGTTTGTTATTTGCTAAATAATTCATCATTTTATTTATGTATTCATTTTCACTGTTTATAATATCAACTTTATATTGATATTAATTACTGTAGTTTTAATTTATGTCAAAACCTTATGTTTATTTAAATATAAATTACAGGTTTTATTAGTATTGAAAGGGATTGAGACATAAATAAGATGTGATTTAATATTGAAATTATTTTCGTTTAAATACTAATAATTTTGTGCTTAAAGTTAACGGAATTAATCTCTTGATTAAAATCTAATATAAATGCAAATAAGTCACAGATATTACGCTTGGATTTCACATGTTTATTAGTAAATACGTTCAAATACTGTACATAATACAGTTAAACCTCCCGATCTCGAACGGGTCGGGACACAAATGTTTGTTCGAGTTATAGAGGTTTTCGAGTTATAGAAAGTTCGAGTTACGGAAAAATATTGAATTATTTACAAAAAAAGTTCGAGTTATAGAACATTCTGACAATGTTGTGCTGCTATGCATCATTTTATGAATACAAATGTTGAAATCAAAATTAATAAGATTTAAAATCACATTTTATGAAAAAATTAGATAATAAATGTCACTTTTAGATCACAAACATTTGTATAAAAAGTACACATTTTACAATTCAGTAAACAATTCGAGTAGTGGAGGTTCAGTGAAAGGTATTGGGTCTGTGAAAATAGTTTCCGTTTCGGAATACAGAGGTTCGAGTTGTAGAGGTTTTCTATAATGGGGTGTCTATGGGAGTGAATCGGGACTTTGAAAATAGTTCGAGTTGTAGAGGTTTTCGAGTTACAGAGGGTTCGAGATATGGAATATTAACTGTACGCTCGAATAAAGAGTTGATTAAACTATTTATAATTGAAAATAAGTTATAACTTTTAACCATAACTTAATAAAAATACTGTATATTAATTCATATTGAATATAAATAATAATTACACTCTTTATTATAGTAATTAGTAATAATTAATTACCAATTAAATAATCCAAAAATAATCTGAACTTTCTACAAAAACAAAATTATCGCAACAATTAAGCACTTTATACACCCTTTCCTTTAATTGTATGCATTGTAATAGAAAATCATTTTCTTATAAAATATTGCATTTTTATAGAAAATAATAATAACATTATTATGAATGCAAACAATTTAGAAACGAGGGATCAAAGAACTGGAGACTATAAGTGCAATATTAATACCACCACTACTTGTGCCCTCATATCAATCATAACTTACATAACCCGTGCTATTATACAACAAACCCCACCCCCTGGCCGTCACATTCAATAAGATGGGAAATTAACCGAAAAATTAATTAATCTTTCTATAATAGACACAATATATTCAACACGATAACTCGTAAACTTTTTTTGCGAAACAAAAATTTCATGTTTGATAACAATAATAAGATTTGCCAAAGAAATTGAATCGTTTTATTGAATATTATTTTAGTTGTAAAATGAGTTGTTTGTCAACAATTGGATTATAGATTAACGACTGAACCGATTGAGTGCTAAATTGAAAAGTAATTGAATCGCGAAAATAACATAACATATAAATCGTATCCCTATTTAACCAATAGTTTTATGAAAATTAAATTCAAAGCACTTTTTATGTTAAATCATTTGGTGAGGGATTTTTGCCCAAAAAACCTGTTGCCGTTATTCTGTCAATTGGGTTACAGATTGAGAGGCATTTAATTATAGACATTATTTTGATTGATAACTATTTATTTATTTGTAACTAATTAACGATTTATAATTATATATTTTTCAAAGACTTGGTCTGAGTATGAAATATAATGAGCGCTTTAAATGAAAAAATACATAAAAGTATCACAAATATTAAAATGAATTATAAAATGAATAATAAAATGCAATTTAAAAAGTTTAAAAGTTAATGAATGCATTAGTATTGAGAAATAGTATATCCTTTACGGCAATCAATTCCTGAATAAGGAATCCAATGCCTGGCCATCAATAAGACGGCGCCACGCGATGAGGACTTTAGTCCGGCTATGGATACGGCAGCCGTCGAGATATACCTTCATATTATAGTCGGACTCCGCGATGGTCTGCGGCGCCTCACCAACAGTATAGGCCGTGTCGTCCACTTCCTGTCAATTGTATTTTAAAAATATATAATAAAACAAATGCAATAACTATAGAGGCAGTCAATATACACTACAAATCTTAATTATTCACCCAGACATTTGTTATTAGTACAGCGAAACGGCTTGAATTAAATTATTATACTTTTCACTATTGTATATTTTAATTATTCAGTTATTAATCGCATTTAGGTATTTTTTAAAATAATGATCAAAGATCGGAATTTTACGTGATTTGGAAAACGTCCTGGAAAAAAAACTATTTTGTCTGTAGCAAAGTCAGAATTATTAAAACACCATTCTGTAGTAAATTACAAAAGAATAAATTTGATATGCTACACGACCCATTTGACCTTAAAACTTGGCCACAATTACGTAAAAACAAAAGTGGTAAAAAAAAGTAAAATGATTTTACAAGACCTCTATAAGAGATACGGAAATAAATGATACATTTTTTAAGTTTATTTTTAAACGGGGTTCAAAACTTTACTATACTGTCTAGCTGTGTGCTTTAATATTTTGATGTTCGTAATTGTTTGGTCTCAAAAAACTTAACTCATAGAAAACTTAGTATTATTATAACATCATTTTATAACACAATCTATTAATTTGATATGCTATAGATCTCATTTGACTTGTAGACATGACAACAATTACGCAACACAAATTGCTAAAATTACCGAATTTTCAAATATGAAAAATATTAAAGCACACAGCTAGACAGTATAATAAAGTTTTGAACCCCGTTTAAAAATAAACTTAAAAAATGTATCATTTATTTCCGTATCTCTTATAGAGGTCTTGTAAAATCATTTTACTTTTTTTACCACTTTTGTTTTTACGCAATTGTGGCCAAGTTTTAAGGTCAAATGGGTCGTGTAGCATATCAAATTTATTCTTTTGTAGTTTACTACAGAATGGTGTTTTAATAATTCTGACTTTGTTACAGACAAAATAGTTTATTTCGGGACGTTTTCCAAATCACGTAAAATTCCGATCTTTGATCATTATTTTAAAAAATACCTAAATGCGATTAATAACTGAATAATTAAAATATACAACAGTGAAAAGTATAATAACCTAATTCAAGCAGTTTCGCTGTACTAATAATAAATGTCTGGGTGCATAATTAAGGTTTATAGTGTATATTGACTGGTATTTTATTTGTGTTAATATTTCATACGTTTTTACTGCGGATGTAATCATTCATTTCAGTCGTATATATATCGATATTCATGTCGATAACATGTAAACTGAATCTTCGCAATTCACTCGTATCGTACTCGCGATATATGATCTTCTCGTCGGCCATCTTCGGCGGCAATCAATTGGATCTCTTGTCGACAATATATGACTTCAAATACAATACAATCACTGAATGATTGACTGAATGCCAGAAACGCGCAAACCTTGCGATCAAACTCTCGTTACATGTGTTTTCAATGAGCCATAAATTACGTCATCTTTTGAACCCTTTTTTGCACTCGAGTTCGCAATGAGTTTGACCTCTGATTCGATCAGATTTTGGCCCAAATTATCGTATGTTTTGTACGATTGTCTCCGAAGTGTTGAATCCCATCAAAAAAGCGCCGATTTTTGCGATTTGTGTTAACATTAATTGTGTTTCATTTGTATCGCTATTTAAATGTAAGTGTAATTTATGCGAGTTTTGGTACGTTTTGTGATAACTAGTTGTGTGTAGTATTCGATGGGTTTGTGTGCTATAAAAAAGGTCCAAATATAGGCCTAAAATAGTGCCTAAAAATCCCCGTCAGTTGTGGGCAAACAATAGTGTAGAGAAATTTTTTAACAATGATTACAATTAAAAGTTTTAAAACTATTATGAGATGAATGTCTGCAACGAATGGACACAAATATATTTCCCAAACTTCTGGTCCGCTCTTCAGTCAAAAGATACCGAAGAGTTGGTCCGAGAGATGCGACAAATCAAAGGCAAGTTTAGTCCCGACTCTGACGGCGTCTCAGATCTCAAGACATGCCACAGATTTATTGGTCGACTTCGCCGTCAGTTCCTAATGGCTCTCGAGTTGCGCTCCAAACAAGAATTTGCCGGACTTTTTGGACGGAAACGTTCGGCTCTTATTCGACTTCGAGTGTCCGACCAAACAGTTTACGCTGTTTTGGATTCGGGCGCCGACTCTAGTCTTCTCGGCTCATCGCTGGCCCGACGTCTCGGTCTCTACCATACGATTGACACCCGAAGGAAATGGAGACGAAAGACGACCGGTTTTGGGGGTGAGAAGCGCTCTGTCGGCCAAATCCATGCTTTGGATATGGAGTTAGAGTCGGGCCGGGGGTTAAGGTTTCCCTTTTCGGTGATCGAAGGGTTCGGTAATATTCTGATTCTGGGACTCGACTTCTTGGAGTGGTTTCAGTGTTGTATTGATTTCAATGAGAAAACTGTGTTTTTGTCAAAAATAGACACAAAACTAGATTTCATTTCAGATCAATGTTTGGTTTGTTTAATGAAAAGTCAAAACTTTGTTTCTATAGAAACATAATTCACAACAAATAAAATGGTAATAATTTATTTCAACTCTAATTATATTAGTCTTAACTATGGTTTATGTCTATATAGTTGTTATCGAGAGCTAAACCAGTGGCCACTGCGACCGCCGGCCCAATGGTCAGCGCAAAAGGTGTTCCCGATTTGGAGGAATTTCTCGAGAAACGGGATTATTCTGGCGCTATAGCTCTGCTTCAGGTATTCTCTCTCTCTCTCTCTCTCTTTCTCTCTCTCTCT
>CAJPIZ010001248.1:0-17693 GCA_905368565.1 Medioppia subpectinata | reverse complement strand
TCCATTAGTTCCACTAAAACTATCATTATTTATAAATAAAACAAAATTTATTTGAACAAAATATCTCAACTCTAAGTATTTTTAAAAAATTAATTAAAACTCTAGCTACTTATGGACAACTCTGTATGTACGGACATTATAGTCACATTTTATTTCCGCAATAATTATTGAATACATGTATTATAGTATATATTGAATGAAATCAAAGTAATTATTGAATGAATTTCATGTTCTGATAACTTTATAAGACTTTTATTGTGCACCTGTTTATTGACTTTGGTTTTGAAGATTGTAATAAACATGTAATCATTTATTTTACTGGTATTCATTTTATTATCATGTTTAACAATCAATATTATAATAATTTCAAGTATTTTTAATTTAAATTTACATGTAAATACTGTACTGTATATTAATTCAAGTATTTTCATTGTGTTTTAACTTATATTCAATTAAAAATGTTAATAATATCTCAAAAAGTTGTTTTCAATTTTGTGGAAGTTATAGACTAAATATTTGAAAATATTGACATTTATCACATAATGTTGTAAATACAACAAAATTGTATAGTTTTAATTATTTTATAATGTATCAACAATTGATTCAAAGTCCTCACAAAATTTTGACCTAAAATTATTATCACATATTAAAAACCCTTACAATTAAGGCATTGAAGCAATTATTATGCAATTATAAACTTAAATATACAATGTATTAAATGAAGCAGTAATCGCATGCATTTTTGTTAATATTTTTGAGTCAATGAATTAAAATATAAGTTATATCACTTGGAAGGCAATAATTCATTCATCTTTTTGTAATGTACTAAAAATGATGGCAAATAAGTCATTCATTTAACAGATGAGATAATAACCGGATTAATCTGAAATATATCGCATACAATATAAAGTAAATACAATTAATACTAAACAGTCATTAACTCTATTTTGAGCGCAAAACGTGGCCAAAGAGTATATTCAACACGTATTAAGTGTCGAAAAAAGTTTGGAAATAAATTCACATCTTTTTGTCGAAATAAAATGAAGTTTAAATGTTTGATAATGTAATCTAAATCGGAGTCACAAGCTATTGATTAATGTAGAAATTAACAAAAAATTGACGGCATTTGAAAAGTTGTTAAATATTAGTGACTAATAGACGGCTTGACAACAAGTTGGGAATATACAGAATATACTGTATATATGGTTAACAAACATAAACACACTTCACATGAAATGTTATAGCATTTACTAATTTAAGAGTTACAATGAATCTCATTATACACTGCATTTTCACTGTATTTAAGATGTCTTTCAAAATTATAATCTAATCAAACATTTATATTAATTGCTTTTTTCAGTGTTTCTAAAGTCCATGAAAAAACATGGAATTTTTGGTTATATTCTTGTATTGAATATTATGGCAAATATTTCCATAATAAATATAATAATTGCATATTTTGGCAAATTTTTTGAAAATAAGCCCATTTTTCTATCATTTTATAAACAAAAACATCAATTTGGCCAAAATATTTGTAGATATTAATAGAAATTATTAAGTAAATGATGCATTAAATATCAAACATTATTGTTAACAAAATAAAAGTTTATTCAA
This sequence comes from Medioppia subpectinata, assembly GCA_905368565.1. Lineage (NCBI taxonomy): Eukaryota > Metazoa > Arthropoda > Arachnida > Sarcoptiformes > Oppiidae > Medioppia > Medioppia subpectinata. The sequence goes on along the minus strand of CAJPIZ010001248.1, from coordinate 16,079 downwards.
ATGTATGTCAGAATTAACCAAAGCATTACATGATATGCTTTAATCAAAAGCATAAACTCAAATAAATTACCAAAAATATAAATATAAATGGTTAACTTTTTACAACTTTAAAATAAATGTGGCATTAAATTAGATAATCATTAAATCAATCATTAAAAGCATACATAAGTTGTACACAATATCTATAACACAGGTATATTCTGTGTGAAAAGTGATAGCATTTGTGAACAGAAAACACAACAAAAACACATGAAATGTAAACATTAAATAACATTCAAAAAAGTGTTGAGTTTTCCAAAAATATAACTGATTTTAAATAATGATTAAATAGTAGTTATGTTTGCATTTTATATGTGATTCACACTTACGTTAAGACATCAATACATCTCATCTTCGCGTATATATGGCATCAAAAGGAGCGCAAAATGTTTAAACAATGGATCAATTGTTGTCAAAACTCTTCGCCCTTCCGGTGGTTACTGAAGAGACGAAGACTTATAGCACTTGTGGCCATCATTTGTGTCTGTTTTCTCATCTATCAGTTACTGTCACTCAAAGCGCTCAACGGCCAGATGTCCGACAGTATCGCACGGGTGGCCAAACACATGGTCCACAAGTACTCCAACCAACACCCGGTGACCACCTCTGCTCCCGAGGCAGTGGTTGATCGCAATCTCGTCGATCAGATGAAGCAATCGATGGACACGAATGCAAAGGAAGTGTTAAATCAAATTGAGACCAATTATGATATAAATAAGTCAATTGATGGACACATTGGACAGCAATTGGTGTCAATAATTGGTGTTTTGCCTAAATTTGCGACACTTTATGCGAAGACTAGTGACTCGTTTCGGTGTGTTTTGTCTGGAGAACAGATTCCATACCATTATCTTAACGATGATTACTGTGATTGTGTGGACGGAAGTGATGAGCCCTCCACTAACGCCTGTCCGCACAATAAGTTTGTTATTTCCTATATTTTCGCATATTTTTTATATCAAACTATTTGTTAATGTTTTTTGTGTTGAAAATTGTGTTCAATTTATACCAAAATATGATTAGATATTTGTTTGTTTTGAATATGATTTACAATTCAATTAGTTTTGAATAACCTTAAAGTCGTGTTTAAATTTTAAACTTTAAAAACAATTACAAAAACAAAAACAATTATGGTATAATTGCAAATTAATTTACATATAATATATGACAATTCATTTATGCATAACATCTCATTTTGAGTGGACTTTTAGTGAAATTAGTTTTTAGGATTTTAAAAGAGCATCAAATTCATAGCAAATATATATTTAATTCATTCAAGTGTTACAACAAAATATATGAAACTATCACTAAATCTCTCTCTTATCGATCACTTTCTCTCTAAATAAATGCAACCAATAATTGATAAAATTCTTTCAATAAGTTTAAGTTCATTACCAGAAAAATGAAGTTTTCTTTCATTTCATTTTTATTTATATTAACACAAAAACAACTCAATTCAGAAGTCACTGACTCTCTGATGATTACCGTATTATTTGTAATTAAATAGTCATTGAATTTAATTTATATCCACTTTATATCAATAATAATCATCAAAACTTTCAGTTTTTGATTACACACATGATATTCTTGGATAGCTTTCATAGTTTTCATGTTTATATAACGTGAAAAACTGAGTGTTTTGTTTATAAAAAGCCTATCGTTTGTATGCATTAATGAATTGTTTAAAAAGCTGTGCAGATTTTGCCGGTCAGTGATATTGAATACATTATCCAAAATACCATAAATTGTGTTTTAGATAATAACTCTGTATATCAACTGATATACAGTATACTATGCACTCAATACTTGTATTCAAATGTTTACACCATTAAACCCATTGTCTAAATATTTGCTTATTTATTGCACAATAGATTTTATTGCACCGCAAACTCAGCCAATAGTGAACAACACTTTATATCATCGGCTAAAGTGAACGACGGGTTTGTTTATTATAATGCAATAAATTATTGATACAATTATTGTTTGCAAACCATTGAATTAATGAGAAAATGTATTTCACTGCTAACCAAACCATCAGAATATGCGACTGTTGTGACGGTTCCGATGAATACAAAGGCCTTTCCGCGCCATTAAAGCTAACCGACAGTCAAAAGGAGACAATTAAGTCGAGCAAAGGAATTGTGGCGACGCCTCCCTGTCCTAACCGGTGTCCGAACCGTTGATTGTTTTTATAATTTGTATAAAATTTATATTTATATTAAATTATTTGAAATAAATGAAAACATTTAACAATTTTAGCTCAAATCCCTATTTTTCAAACATTTATTAAAATTAAAATATATATAAAATTTAAAATTCAAAAAATCCATTTCAAGAATAAATATTTATATGTGTTTCGGTTTATTCGGGGAAATAATAATTATGAACACAACCGACCGGTCAGTCAAATGATGGAAATTATTATAAAATGATCACAAAATAATATATGATTAGAAAATACGCTAACTATACAACCAGTAGGAGGTGTGGGGCCCGAGAGTGGCCCCAGAATTAGCTGATCTTCGTGGCCAACAGATTGCCTTTGGGTTGTTTGGCCCGTTTAGCCTCCCGTTCCTGTTTAATGCGCTGGTGTTCAGCGATCCGGCGCTCCCTTTCCTGTTGCCGCAAATCCCTGAAACTCTGGTCTGTGTCCCACATCTCGTCGGCCGCGCTGTCCTCCCAACTGCCCGCTCCCTCCGGATCCTCGAAGTGATCCATTGCTCCCAACTCTTTGCTCTGATTGGGTAATAATGGTTTTGTTAACTATATTATGATCAGTGATCACAACACTCTTGAGATAAAGACCTGGAATATAGTGGCCTTCGCGTCGACACCGAATCGATTGGACTTTTGATTATCAGTGCTTTCATTGGAAGTCAACACAATCTGAATGACAATTATGTTATTCATTAGAAAACAACAAATCATTATCTATTAAAAGCACAAACTTTTTTGGTTCTCCTGAATTGTGGAACCATATCCCTGAAGAAGTCTTCCTCCACTTCTGGCGGCGGCTCTTCGGCGACGGAAACCGTGTTTTGCTGTGTATTTGAATTAAAGTACAAATTTTGCGATCCATTAGAGCTAAACGTGTGTTGATTTGAGTGACTATTTGTGGCAAAATTGGCCGAATTGTTGGTCATATGTTGAGCGCCGGCATGTGTTGGCCAGTGATGGCCGGCCGACACGTTGTGTTGATTGTGGCCATCAGTGGTGGTGACAGTCATCGGCAAAATCATGCCTGAGTTGCGTCGAGTCCTCCGTCGGCAACAAAACGGCTTCTTTAAGACCGCAAACAAAACCACAAATAATTTCTTGAGTCGACTCAAGACAGCGGCCAATATTGCCATCGCTTCGCAACTCCTCAGATGATTATCCCTGATATGAATGGATCCAAAGTTTTGTGTTGTAATTGTTTGCAGTAATTATAGTCTAATAATTAGCACTCAATTAAAAATATTAATTTAAATCAATGTTTGATTCAAGAGTTTGTTTTCAAAACAATTATGAAATATAGGGTTCACTCATATATAACGTTACGCATAGAGTGAGAGAACCACTTGACATGATTGACCGAATTAGGCCGCATAGAGTTGCCGTTCGCTAAAATTATACATGAATTTTACACATGAATGGAGGTGTAGTTGAATGCCACTACATGTGGAGCATTACGGTATTATTGCCCGGATATAATAATAATTTATTAATAAATGTGGTATCACTTAAAGCTGGGATACATTGTAAGTGTATTTAAATGCAACTTAAATGACACGTCAAATAAATTTATATTTTATTTTGTATAAACAATTAACACCCAAAGCGATCGCATGATTATTGGTATTATTGTGCTTTCTTGAGCGCATTCTTCTTCTTCTGTTTCTCGCTTTGTCTCCATTTCATGAACGACTTCTTCCTCTCCGCCTTTTGTCTCTCTTTGTAGATCTCTTCGCGATTCTTGAGCTCCCGTTTCGGTGGTCTTCGAGACGACTGAATGACTTTTGTATTTAATTTTTTAGGAATACTTTCATTTCGAGCCACTCTCTCGCCATCGCTTCCGATTCCTTCCTCGTTATCGCTGTCCTGTTGTTCGGTCTTTGCCTTCAGTTTCCACTTCTTATAGATGTCGGACTTATAAGAGGCCTGAATCCAGTTCCCGCTCTCGGTTTTGATACGCTTTTTCGATTGCTCTGTATTTCCCGCAGATATGAAGCGCTTCTTCTTTCGATCCCTATATCACACAAAACGACAAAAAGGTTTTTAAATAAAACAAATTAATAAAATCAATGATAAGACCAACCATTTCATGGCATTGTTAGCCCTATTCATTGTCGACGACTCGTCGCCATTAAAGTCGAGGACAGCCGAAGCCATCTGCGCGTTGAAAGGCTGATCCATTTCGAGTCCCTTTTCGGAGTGATGTTGAGATGACTGATACGGAACGTATAGGTCTTTGTCTTTGAATTTGTCGGTGTTTTGATCAAAATCTGATGCGATTTTCTTATTGGCGCCAAACTTCTCAATCGTTTTATCGAAAAATTTGCGCTTTTGTTGCATTATTTCAAAGCCAACGCTTCCTTTGGTTTTTCCCGTTTCAAAGATGGTTGAGTTCGGACGATATGCACGGATCGACGACAAGATGTCAGTCCTCACAGACGTGTTATTGACCGCCGAATTGGCCGATGTTTTCTTAAATATGGGATGAATTTCTATGTCTCGCGATGTAATGAGTTGTCTGGAGTTACGAACGGATTCGTTATCAGCGGTCGGCCGCGACTTCAGGTATTGTTTGTAAGCATTGCCACAAACTATTTTCATTTGATTCAATTCGGTGTTAATCGTATGAATTCTTTCTAACACTTCCATCTCCTGGTCGATGACATGTTGCGGAACCGCACCGAAGAGGCCGTCATCGCTGAGCTTAGAGTCGGGTTTCGCTAATTTAAACTCTCGGTTCAGAAACAGATTCAAAGTGTAGACAAAGGGTGTCTCGTCCGGAGCCACCAGTGAATACGCGGCTCCCATACGCCCAGCTCTGGCCACACGTCCCACTCTATGCACAAACAGTTTAGACTTCGCGGGAAAGTTATAATTAATGACATTATCGAGTAGTGGTATATCAACGCCACGCGCGGCTAAATCTGTCACCAATAGGACCTTCACTTGTCTCGATTGGAAGCGCTGGACATTGAGTTTGCGGGCCTCTAAGTCCAGAGAACTGTATAAATAAGAGCACTGAATGTCACAGTCAGTCAACACGTCTTTGAGATATTCAATATGATGTCGGGTCTCAACGAAGACAACAGTCAATTGAGTGATACTAATGACATGTTTGAGTAAATATAACAAAATAGCGGTTTTGTCTTCTTTACGACACGAGAGGAACACATTCTTCAAGTTCTCACTTAACTTGGATTCAGTGTCCAAACGGACTAAAGTCGGGTCATTGAGTCCGGCTTTAGTGAAGTCAACAATCAGTTGCGGAAGTGTTGCCGAAAAGAGAAGTGTTTGCCTCTGGTCTGGGAGTCGACTCAAAATCTCAGTCAACTGGTCGTTGAAACCCATCTCAAAGAGTCGGTCCGCTTCGTCAAAGACAATGTACTCAACTGTCGTCAGCCGTAAATTCATTTCCATCACTACATGGAGGAGACGACCGGGAGTTGCGATCATTATATCCGGGTTCTCATGGATGGCAGCGAACTGTTTCTCCATCGCATCGCCGCCAAGAATGCAGATCGACTTCAAGTCCGTAAATCGGGCCAAATCTTTGGTGAATCTGTGGGTCTGAAGAGCCAACTCACGAGTGGGCGATATAATGAGCGCTCGGACACCAGTTTTGGCCGAATGTGTCTTCAGTTTGTCCAACAGTGGCAACAAAAAGGCTGCCGTTTTGCCGCTACCAGTCCTCGCCATCGCCACCACATCCGTACCGCTCATTATCAACGGTATTGTCTTCCTCTGAATGGGTGTCGGAATGCGGTATCCCTTCTTCAGCACACCTTTCAATACGGGATAACTTAAACCCATTGACTGAAAGCCTCCGGACTTTTTGGTCTTTTTATTGGTCTTATTGGCCGAAATCCTCATCTCTTCGTAGTTGTCGTCGTCGTCGGTGTCGTTGCCATCGATGGCCGAACCAATCATAGCATTCAATGTCTTCGGCAGCACTTCATTCACGAACTCAATGTTGTCTTCGCTTTCATTTTTACTCTTCTTTCGTTTGAAATGATTTCTTCTGTTATTTGTTTTTTTATAACTTTTGTTATCATTATTACTGTTATTATTGTTATTATTATTATTACTTCGTTTGAAAACCCGTTTCTTTGCCATAACTTGTAATTTATAACAAAATTAAAACTCAATTAAAAGTCCACTTGAAATGTATGTCTCGAAAGGCAACACATGTTTGTGTTTTGTGACAGCATTTAAATCCAAAGTCACGTGTTTTTCACATTCAACACAATATTTTGGCGCAACCTTTAAATGAATGTCTTTTTTAATTCATATACAGATTTTGCGAAACATAACAGCGTTTTTGTGTTCAGTTTTGTAACAACTTTTTAAAACCATGTTTTGCTATCAAATAATACGTGTTTCAAGTTTTAATTGCAATCAATAGATGAGTCGATGACATGCAGTCGAGTTGACTGTAGTCTTGGTCTCATAGACCGTCTTAATGGTAGACCTTCTTAATAGACTTCATTCAAGATATCAAATATGATGTCCAGTCGGACAACATGTGGAACTGGTCTATAGGTTGTGAGTTCTAATTCAGTTCATTCACTCCTTCAGTGCCAACACAGCTATTATAAGTTGTGGCCAAAGTTATCACATGTTATCGATAATCATTTTCAATGTGAGATTCAATTTATATAAAATTGGTTTCATTTCTCGTCTCTTTTGTGTGAATTTAATTATTTATTAAACTTGATTTCATATAAAACTCAAATACAAATATTTACCAAAATTTTTACATAATTTTAAACATTATTTATCATTAAATATATTAATGAATGATTGGATCGGAGGATAACTTTGCAAATCGATTGCTACACAAATCAATGTATGACTCTTTCAGTAATGGTATATAAAAGCAATGTTGAGATAAAATGTTTGTTTTGTTGGCCAACCCTTTCTGAAAGACCCATTCGGGCACAGAATCCATGGCCGGGAATGCGAACAATATTTCATTCAATTCTTGATGTATTGAATAGACAAATGTAGACTCAAAGCACTTATCAAGCCTTTGGTAAACATCGAGTTTGATGTCTTCATTACGTGACACCAGATTCAACATAAATATGCCTTTCCTTTGGTCCAGAAGTGACCGAACTTTGGCCAAAAAGTTGGTGTCGAGAAACGGCATCGGAGGACAACTGAGGCCAACGTTCACGTCTTTGCTGTCGACGTCGAATATAATGACATCAAACGAATGGATCGTCGGATCTAATTGTGTAATATATTCGAGTCCATCGGCAATACATATGTCGACCTCCACTTTGTTTGATAAGCTCTTAGTCTTGAAATCAAACCATTTGATGGCCACGTCTTTCATCGCCGGATCTATTTCTATGACTTTTATATTCAGTTTCACTTTTGTCCGGATGTTATCAATCATATAAGTGACTAAACATCCGCCGCCCAAACCTATCAGCAGTACATTAAACTCTTTGGACACATCGCTGGCCAGTAGTGTTAGTCCAGCGGTTATGATCTCGTGATGACTACACGAGAGATAGTGTGGATCGACGACAGAAACCATTTTCTTTCCCCTTTTCATTGTCTTAAGTTTGGCCTCCGATTGGATTATATTCTTATTCTTCAGAAATACTAGTCTTCGGTATTGACTATTGTTAACAACAATCTCTTCGACCACATAATCACCGCTCAAATCACTCGTCCCGTGAAAAACAACGGTTCGTTTGCCGACGTCTTCGCCAATCGACAGGAATGGTATCTTTGAGTCCAAATTTAGCACATTTTTCGGCACAAAATCCATTACTTTCGGTGATAATTGGCTTTTGATTTGTTCCATATCTACAAACTTGTGATTTCGGTTCAGATGAACGACAATCAGGCGCTCAAAACCCGACTGTTTGGTCAGTTCTATGCGTCCCTTAGATGTGGCGAAAAGCCATTCAATCTCTCGACCCGAGGGTACTATAAATACACCAAAACTGGACACACATTTGGATCTCTTGTTAATGTAATTCGAGAAATACAGAGTATATCGAGGACTGAGTAAATCGTTTTCGTCGAATAGATCCAAATGGATGTCCTCTTCTTCACGGCTAAGATCTATATTTTGTATGTAATGTCTAATGAATGCAAACTCTTGTATGGATTCAATGGGTTCGTAGACGTCAGCGATTGAGTCCAGGCGTTTCGGTTTACCATTGGTTTCACTCAACACGAGTTCAATGATAGTGTTATTGGGTTTGCCATCAGTTGTCGGCATTAGTTTCGTACAAATGATGGCAAATACGGGCAAAACTAGTGAGTCTTCGGTGGACTGAAAGCGTGTCATATCTTCGGCCGATTCGATCCTCTCTATCCTCAACAGCCAATTGCCGTTTTTGTGGAACCAATTCATCAACAGTTTAAGAATATGTGACTCCAGAAGACTGACACAGAGATAACGGCCGAACGGTTTGAGTACGGAATCGATTTGTTCAAACATTTTGCAGATATTATCCGAAGACTGTTTGTCGGAAGCGATCGCATCGAGAGTTCCCTTATCTATGACAACATTGAACCGATTCTTCTCGAACTTCATGTCAAACACATCCATACACTGGAAGTCGAGTCCCGGCCTCTCGTCTCTGGAGTTGTACTTCTGGTTCATCTGTTGGACGACAACTTCGCTGATGTCGACACTCGTGTTGTCAGTGAATCCCATGTCATATAAGTCTGCGCTGAGACTGGAATTCCCGCAACCGATGACAAGCAAAGAGTCCTTCGGTTTGACATATCGGGCAAAGAGTGGCCGCAAGTGATGGCACTCCGCATACCATTCAAACGAGTCTTTGCGTGTCTTGAAGAAGCGGTTCCAGTAGTCTTCGCGAGCGAAATGTCGGCTCGATTTGGGCAAGAGTTGAGACAATGGCTTCTTTGACGACATGTGCGGTCTTCGGGTCCTCACAACTGATCCAAAGGTGTGTTTCGTAACAAAAAGTGTTTCAAAACAACACTTCAAACATGTGTTTATTGACGTCACTCTCCATAGAGTCTATGCCATAGAGTGACCAAACGTTCAGTTTTAAAGTTCGCACAACTTTTCAAACTTTTTTTAATGCTATATATTTTAATAAAATTAATTGATTTTTAATCATTTAATATTTAATTTCTTATATTAGTTTCAAAACAATTTTATTTATTAAATACACGTTTAAATAAATAATTTTGAATTTGTAATGAATAACAAATAGAGTTATAATTTAATAAAATATTTATAATACAGTAATAATGAATTACATTAAGTTTTATTAATCATTTGATTTCAATTCATTCTCAACCGGTGGCAGACATTTCTGCACAGTTTTGTAATATTTATGAATTAACGGTAGAAATGAGAGCAAAACACCGCTAATTATTGTCATTATAGATGAGATCCAAAAGCCTGTCGTATATCCGGTCTTCTGATCGAAAGTTTCTCCTAAAAAATTCATCAATTTATTAATGTTTGAAATATTAAATAATTTGCTTATAATTTATTGCCTATAAGTGGGGGTCCGATAAAGGATGCGATACCGACAATGAGATTGACGACTCCAAAGACATTTGTCACTTTCTTCATACCAAACAGATCCACAATTATTACAGATGATAATGTAATAAAAGCGCCTAAAAGTTGCCACAAATTGTTAGTAATTAAGTATTCAATACATGAATGAAATGAGGAAAATTTTAAGTTCTTGTCCATACCTTCAGCGATACCCAACACAATGATACCAAAGACCATAATCTTATAATTATCAATACTAAAGGCTGCAATTAGACCGATGCCTATGCCGTAGATTACTGTCGAGAGGCCGTAGAGTAGTATACGATTTAGTGATTGAAAGTCAGCGATATATCCAAAGAATACGCGACCGAAAGCGTTGCACAAACCGAATATCACAATCAGATTGACGGCGTCAGCGCCGGTACCCATACCTGTCTTCACGACGTGGTCTTTGAGAAAAATGATGGGAACGTAAAATACTGTGCCGTTTAGAAAGCTGGCGAAACCGTAGTACAGAAACACTATGTCCTTTAGTATACTGAAATTGAAGGCCTCTTTGAGAGCTAACTTGAGATCACTCTTCCTTTCCATATAATCTACTTTACGAAAGAGAGCGGAAAATGCGATACAAGTAAACATTAGACCCGATAGCAAAAGCATAGCTCCTTTCCAGCCGTAGGTCACAATCAGGTGCTCCGATAGTAACGCAAACACAGATATGCCTACACCTGAACCGCAACAACCAATTCCTGTGGCGAGTGCCAAATGATTGTCAAACCAATACGTGATTATCATTACCTGCGGTGTGTATAAGAGGCCCAGACCTGTGCCTAGTGTTGACAGCATTAACAATACCGACAAAATATAATTAAATGTATTTCTATTTGGAAAATAACAATAAAGTGATGAATTAATTACCGACAATAAAACCAAGTGTTACACAATGACTGTAAATGCTATCCAATACAATGCTGGATAACATTCCCATAACTGTAATAACCGCACCGACAATTGCAATCCTACGGCATCCGTAAGATTCGGTCAAACCACTGGCCACCGGACCTATACATCGGGCGAATTGAATATAAACTCAGAAATTGTAAAAATAGTGGTGCGGGAGATGTGGAGGAATACCCGCGCAATAAATCATTCCCGTCATAATGGAGTCAAAGAGTGAAGTAACGGATTTGGACTCTTTGTATTCAATGAGAAATTGTGCGTAAAATATACCCGTAGTGTAGGCATAACCGTCGCCAATAAAACTAACCATAAACGATGCAAACACTATAACCCAACCAAAGCCACCATCAGGTGCTTTATGGTATGGATTCGGCGGCGAAACAACCATTTGATATAACGTATGGATATTTTAAGTTTTAAATTTTTATTTAATTGAATTGAACGATATGAGATCGCACGTGGTATTAAATTAATTGTTTAAATAGTTGTACTAATTATTTCAACAATTTAAAACTTTATTGGTGTTTGATTTCATAAAATTCTTACAGTTGTTGAAAAGTGTTGGACTATTGGAACATATTTTATATGGCTTTCAATGTTAAAGTGCATTATATTTTGAGGGATTATAACGATCGGGAGATTATAATGGACACAAAATTGGGATAATAATGGACCTATTATTCATTATATTGTGATAATGAATAATATTGTATTAACAATATTAAATTAACATTAAATGTTTGTTATATTGATATGACCATCAAATACTTCTCAGCCTTTATTCCTAGAAGTATTATTGCACTCGCATTTGTAACCCTAATCTCACATTACTTCCTGATCCGTACTCCACTGTACCCCTCAGCAACAGTCCCAACCAATCAAATACTGGTTATTTTCCAGTACTCTCACACTCTGTACCCTTTATAACATACACTCCAAACACATTGTACTCCAGTCTCAATCTCTCTCTCACTCACTACACATGAACTCCTAAAGACTCAATAAAAGCGTTCAATTCACGCACACATCGTCTCATTCATTCACCATTACGTCCATTCATCCACACTATTCTTTGTTACACTGAAGACAAGTGGACACTATCGGCCCGCAGAAGTCCACCGCAGTACTTCTCCCATAGCTGTCCCCGCGCCGCAACTGCGCGAATACTTGTCCTTCTCAGTGGTCATAACAANGACGATCATTTGGCACTCGCCACAGGAATTGGTGTTTGCGGTTCAGGTTTAGGGATATCTGTGTTCGCATTACTATCGGAGCACCTGATTGTGACCTACGGTTGGAAAGGAGCTATGCTTTTGTTATCGGGTTTAATGTTTACTTGTATCGCATTTTCGGCTTTCTTTCGTAAAGTAGATTATATGGAAGAGAAGAGTGATCTCAAGTCAGCCCTCAAAGAGACCTTCAATTTTAATATACTAAAGGATATGGTGTTTCTGTACTACGGTTTTGCCAGCTTTCTTAACGGCACCGTATTTTACGTTCCCATCATTTTCCTCAAAGACCACGTCGTGAAGACAGGTATGGGTACCGGCGCTGACGCCGTCAATCTGATGGTGATATTCGGTTTCTGTAATGCTTTCGGTCGCGTATTCTTCGGATATATCGCTGACTTTCAATCGCTAAATCGTATACTACTCTACGGCCTCTCGATAATAACGTACGGCATAGCCATAGGTCTGATCGCGGCCTTTAGTATTGATAATTATAAGATTATGGTCTTTGGTATCATTGTGTTTGGTATGGCTAAAGGTTTGGACAAGAAATTTAAAATTGTCTCCATTTATATCTTGTATTTAATTGTTTAAAACTTCTTGTGACAAATATTAGGCGCTTTTATTACACTAATGTCTGTAGTAATTGTGGATCTGTTTGGTATGGAGAAAGTGACAAATGTGTTGGGAGTCGTGAATCTCATCTTCGGTATCGTATCCTTTATCGGACCCCCACTTATAGGCAACAAATTATTAGCAATAATTGTTTAATATTTTAAACTTAATTAAATGACAATTTTAGGAAAAACTTTTAATAAGAAGACCGGATATACGACAGGCTTTTGGATCACTTCTGTAATGGCAATAATTAGTGGTGTTTTAGTCTCATTTCTACCGTTAATTCATAAGTTTTTTAAAAATATGCAGAAATCTCTGCCTTCTGTTAAGAATGAATTGAAATTAAATGATAAATTAAACTTAATTTAATTAATAATTAGTAAATTAATAAATATTTAGTTATAAGTAATGTAAGTTATAAATTTATAATTGATAATAAATGTTTGATTAAATAAGTTACACTCGAAATCCAATATAATACACACCCAATAGTATCCCTTATTTTGAAATCATAAGTAATTTGCCATTTATATTGTTATGACCACTGAGAAGGACAAGTATTCGCGCAGTTGCGGCGCGGGGACAGCTATGGGAGAAGTACTGCGGTGGACTTCTGCGGGCCGATAGTGTCCACTTGTCTTCAGTGTAACAAAGAATAGTGTGGATGAATGGACGTAATGGTGAATGAATGAGACGATGTGTGCGTGAATTGAACGCTTTTATTGAGTCTTTAGGAGTTCATGTGTAGTGAGTGAGAGAGAGATTGAGACTGGAGTACAATGTGTTTGGAGTGTATGTTATAAAGGGTACAGAGTGTGAGAGTACTGGAAAATAACCAGTATTTGATTGGTTGGGACTGTTGCTGAGGGGTACAGTGGAGTACGGATCAGGAAGTAATGTGAGATTAGGGTTACAAATGCGAGTGCAATAATACTTCTAGGAATAAAGGCTGAGAAGTATTTGATGGTCATATCATTCCCCGGGACTGTGAGACTTGTCCCATAGGTAAGACGGCTGAGTTGTGCTATGAGGACGAGTTGCGCGGCGTCGGACTTGTGGTTGAGTGGGCGGATGAATGAGTTGAGAAGTTGAGAAGTCATCGTGACTTTTGGTCGCAGAAGTACTGTGAGATGAGGGCTGGACTTCTGGTGAGGAGAGTGTGTGGCAGAAGTTCGTTGGGAGTGGATCCAGTGATGGACGATGAGATGAGTGAAGTGGTGGACATCCGGAACAAGTCTTGATGTGTCGCTGGATGTCTTGGCGCATTGATGGCCAGAAGTAACGGAATTGGAGGCTCTTAGTTGTTGTGCGGATCCCTGGATGTCCTGCGCGGTCGTGCGCTTCGAGGAGGACTTGTGAGACGAGCTGCGGAGGGATGACAACGAGATTACGGGAGAACTTGCGGACAGTTCTGAGTGTGTAGTCGAGTGATGAGCTGATCGGTTGGATTGGGTAAGAGTTGACATCTCGAGAAGTAATGCTTGAGTCTCTTGTGATCGTGAGGACTTCTCGAAATGATGAGCGCTGAGAAGTGCAGAAGACTTCTCGAGGCGTGGCTGATGTGTGTAAACGCTTGGGCGTGACTTCTGGAGAGACGAGAGGGCAGTTGAGAACAGTGGTGCTGTTGATGGACTTCTTGTCGCCACAACGCGTGCGGTGCGATCCGTCTGTGGTGAACGTCAGAGTGTCGGGAACGGCGTAATGAGCGTCGGACTCGAGAGCGGGTACTTTGTGAAGAAAGGTTTGCACCTGACGTACAGCTTTGGCTGTTGGTGGAGAGGATTGACGGTATGTTCGCTGGTTGTGGGACCTCTTGCTGTCTGTCAACAGAACGTGTCCTTTTGGTGTAGAGTTGTTGTGGTTCTGTAACGGGACTGAAATGAGATTGCAGTGATTAGTGGAGACTTCTATCGCAGAAGTTCCAGAGTGATGGGAGAGAAGTCCTGGAGAGACGACTTTGGGAACGGTCTGTGCGTTTGGTCGTGACTTCTGTTGTGTTGGTTCGCGATGGGAACCATTGAGTGATGAGCTGTGTTGTTGGCCTTTGAACGAGACCTTACGAGTGGTGGTGTCGATGATGACTCCAAGGCGTCCGAGTGTTGGGAGAGAGAGGAGAAGTCCATAACGGAAGCCATCGAGGACTTGTGCAGTGATGCGTCGCACGATGTGGTTGACTGTGAAGTCAAACGTGACTTCTCCGATAGTGCGCGCGGAGCCACGAGCCAAGTGTATGGATGTGTTCCGGGACTTGTCGATGCGGAGGCGGAGGCGTTGGGCGACGTGTAGAGGGATGATGTCTAGTGTCGATCCGGGGTCAGCGAACGCGGAGAGGCGGAAAGATCCTATTCGGCCGGGAATAAGAAGGACATCGCGTGCTGAGGCTGCGGAGGAAGACTGGTTAGTGATGCAGTGGTTCTGGGACTGCTGTGGGGACGAATCGCTTGATGGGACTTCTTGTGAGTCAGAAGGCGAGGTGCTTCCAGAAGTCCTATGAGAAGTACGATTTGGACAGTACTTGTGCCAATGATATTGGACTTCTCCAATGTCTGCGCAGAAACGGCAAGCGTAGGGGCAGTCATCGGAAGTCCTATCTGTTGGGAGAGCAGAGGGTTGTGAAGATTGATTGCGATCGTCGTGTTGTCTCGAGCCGTGAGACAAATGATTGGCTGCTTGTGAACAAGTGGATGAGTGAGTGGATGGGCGAACGGATGAGCGATTCTGGTGAGTGTCTTGCGAGCGGCGGTCGAAGTCTGCTTCCAGATCTTGGGCTTTCGTTAGCCATTGTGAGAGGTCAGGGCGCAAACTCATGAAATAATCGCGGTACTTCTCAGGGAGACCTTCTGTGAGAAGTCCTGTCATATCTGGTTCGGTGAGACCTGCGACGCGGCGAAGGATACGAGTCTTTGCGTCGAAGTATTGACGAATCTTTTCGTCGGACTGAAGGCGGCGGCGATTGGCGGCGATCAGTGGCTGAATGTCTGAGTGGGCGTAGCGAGCGGTGAGCTTCTCGACTACTTGTGAGAATGAGACGTTCTCATCGAGAAGTACGCTGGAGCCTAAGAAGTCCGCGGCTTCACCTTCGAGGTACTCGATCAGGCGGTCAATCTTGAGGTCATCTGAGAGTGTGCGGAAGGCTCGGGCGAAGAGGCGGAAGAATGCTTCAATGGTTAGTGAGGAGTCAGGCTTACCACTGAATTTTGGGAGACGTGCAGAAGTCCTGTGACTTGACTGCTGTGAAACGGCTGTTTCGGTGGACTCAGAGCGATGAGTCGTTGGTTGAGGAGAGGTTTGTCGTCGTGTTCGCGTCATTGCGAGTGGAGATCAGGCGTGGGATTTGAGCGGAGGTAAGGATCAGATATGTTAGATCTTACAAGACTGCGCCACTTTGTTATGACCACTGAGAAGGACAAGTATTCGCGCAGTTGCGGCGCGGGGACAGCTATGGGAGAAGTACTGCGGTGGACTTCTGCGGGCCGATAGTGTCCACTTGTCTTCAGTGTAACAAAGAATAG
>CAJPIZ010001247.1:0-17697 GCA_905368565.1 Medioppia subpectinata | reverse complement strand
CCTGGAATGAGCCTGCTACAATGACTTGCTATGAGGGCAAATGCTATTGCGCTGCCAACTACGAGCTCGATGCTAATTCTACCGGCTGCGTGCCAAACGGCTGTCGGCAAAATGATGAATGTAAAAAATGTGCTGCCACCAAATATTGCTGGAAACATCGTGATACAAAAGAGTGTTATTGCACGGACGATACCCACCCGGAATCGCTGGGCACTCGTTGCCGGGGCTGTCCGGACAGTGTAAGTAGAGAGCAACTTGGTTATGAACTATTATGGTGGTGTATACCGTTTGTGCTAAGTTGTATGGGTTGTATCATATACTGTGCCAATCATATCAGTTGTTGTCGTAATCCACACGAGTTTGCGGTCGTCGCCGATAACGCTATCCCAATGCGAGGGTTAAACCAAAGGCAAAACAGTATTATCTGTGAAGATTGCGCGCGACACCACCCGACTATTCAAAATTAATGTTACTGCATAATCATCGCAGCTTGATTATTTGATGGCAATTTTATAATAACGTGCATTTAACATTATTTAAAATACTGTACTTATATTTAAGTTATTTTTATTTAAGATAATAATTAATTAATGCAATTTATTTTATTTAGAAATTGAAAACAGTTTTTTAATAATTAATAGATGTAATAAATTATTTATTTTACTCTTTGCTTTCTATGTGTTAAGATTGAATAACATGTTTAATCAATTCACTTGATTGACATTGTATAAAATAAATTGTTTGCTGTATTTGATTATTTGTTTGCGTAGCTTTATTAGCATACACATTGAACTTCTTTGTAAAATATTAGTAAAATGTAAAAATAAAAATAAAAAGTATTATATTTTATTTGAAATAATAGGAGTTTTTAAACATTTTATTAAGTAACACATAAGCTACTTCTTTTTAATATAAATTTATATTTTTAACTACTTGGTAAATTGTCGATATAATACAAACTGTTTCTAAATTAGTATAATATCCGTTTTACATGTAATAAATATTAATTTACGGAATTGCACCAAAAGTGTTAATATACAAAATTGTGCGCATGATTGACATCTATTAATATATTAAATTGTACATTGTACGATATCGCTATAAACAATGCATAACAATTTATAACCTTATATAACCATTAATTTATCAATTATGATTTTATCAAAATGTGTTGAAAATAATGTGAATAACTTTATTTTACTATAAATTTATATTCTTTGATAATTTTATGTAAAAATGATACTTAAATTTGTGCTATTTTTCATATTATTATTATCATGTTATGGACAATATTCTACCTATGAGAATAATTGTAAAAATTGCAGTTATTTAAGGAAGATCATTGACGGGTCATTTTGTTATGATAGACGTTGCGTTTGCTATGCTAACTATTTATATAATGATCAAGGTTGGTGTGTAAAATATATGTGCACTAACGACCAAGAATGTCAACTTTACGACCCGAATAGGGTGTGCGTTATGACCCGGGAATCTTACCCTCAATGTGTCTGTAGGCCTGGGTATAAAGTAAATAATTATTTCTTGGATATGTGCATACCTAAGTTTGATAAAGTGTGTCTAACTACACAAGACTGTATATCAATATATGGTACCTTGAATGAACCTGCTACAATGACTTGCTATGAGGGTACATGCATTTGCCCTGCCAACTACGAGCCCGATGCTAATTATACTGGTTGCGTGCCAAACGGTTGTCGGGAAAGTTATCAATGTAAAAAATGCACGGACAACAAATATTGCTTGAAAAATCGTGATACAAAACAGTGTTATTGTGCCGGAAATGAGAGTTTGCATACTTTGACTGTTAACTGTCTGCACTGTCGAGAGAGTAAGGATATTACTTATACTACTACTTACACTACAACCACGAGTAAAAATACACAATATGCTTTATATTACTGGGGGTTTGCAATGATGTGTATTGTATCTAGTTGTATTAAAGGCATTGCCAATTTGCGCACACGACAACATTCTGAGCCTGTGTCACGTAATGCTATACCAATGGGAGCGCCAAATGAGAGTCCAAACACTGTCAATACGGATACCGATAATCATGTCGTGGGAACTGACGGCACAGCCGATGGGACTCAACAAATGGATCAAAATGTGTTGTTTATATTTTCTAGAAGTGGAGTAATTATTTCAGAAAGTGATTATTTAGCAAATGTAATACTGAATGAGCAAAGTAGTTCTCTAACAGCTACCGTTAATAATTCTGAACATGGCAGAATTACTGATGAGGTAGAGATTAATTCAGTAACAAGTATTGATAATCCACCGGATTATAATGATTGCGTTAAACCTCCCGATTATTCAACATTAAATGTTGAGGCAAATACCTCAAGAAAATAAATGTGGTTATATTTTACTAACATTATATAATGATTAAGACATCTACCTTGTAAGCTTGATGTAAAATGGCAAACATAAATATTTTATCCGGCTAATCTGTTTAGCGAGTTTCTAAAATAGTATAATATCCGCATTACATGCAATAAATGTTGATTTATTGTGCGCATGATTAACATCTATTACTATATTAAATTGTACATTGTAAAATATCGTTATAAATAATTCATAACACTTACAAGTTAGTAAACACCTTATATAAACATTAATTTTTCAATTATGATTTTATCAAAATGTGCTGAAAATAATGTGAATAATTTTATTTTACTATAAATTTTATGCCTTGATAATTTTATGTAAAATATGATACTTAAATCCGTGGTAGTTTCCATATTTTTATTATCATGTTATGGACAATATTCTACCTATAAGAATAATTGTAAAAGTTGTAGTTATTTAATCAAGATCATTAATGGGTCATTTTGTTATGATAAACGTTGCGTTTGCCATGCCAACTATTTATACAATGATCAAGGTTGGTGTGAGAAATATACATGCACAACCGACCAGGAATGTCAACTTTACGACCCGAATAGGGTGTGCGATATGACCCGTAAATCTAACCCCCAATGTGTCTGTAGGCCTGGGTATGAAGCATACAATCGTTACTCGAGAATGTGCGTACCTAAACTTGGTAAAGTATGTATAACTACACAAGACTGTAACGTTATATTGATACAAACCCGGACTGAGCCTGCTACAATGACCTGCTATGAGGGTGTGTGCATTTGCGCTGCCAACTACGAGCCCGGTGCTAATTATACCGGTTGCGTGCCAAACGGTTGTCGGGAAAATGATCAATGTAAAAAATGCACGGATAACAAATATTGCTGGAAATGGCCTGGTACAAAACAGTGTTATTGTGCCGGAAATGATAGTTCGCTTACTTTGACTGTTAATTGTCTGTACTGTCGAGAGAGTAAAGATACTACTTATACTACTACATACACTACAACCACGATTAAAACGACACAGTATGGATATCATTGGTGGTTTTTATTGATATGTTTTGTATTGGGTTTTATTGAAGGCATTAATGAGTTGCTTAAACCACATGAGCTCGCGTCAGAAAATGCTATACCAATGGGAGCCCCAAATAGTGTCAATACGGATACCGATAGCGATTCCGTGGGAACCGACGGCACCGCCGATGAGACCCAACATATGCAGCGAAATGTGTTGTTATTATTTTCTGATACGTCGGGCATTAGAAGAGGATTAATTATATCCGAAAGTATATTGCCAAATGAACATGATCATGACCAAAATAATTTATGCCCAATGGTTACAAGTAATAATTCTGAACATGACAGAATTACTGGCGAGACCGAGATTACTCCACTAATAATTATTGATAATCCACCGGATTATAATGAGTGCGTTAAGCCTCCCGATTATTCAACATTAAATGTTGAGGCAAATACTTTAAGAAAATAAATATGGTTATATTTTACTAATATCATATAATGATTAAGATATGCTTGTAGGCTTGATGTAAAATGGCAAACAACAATTTAATAAATATTTTATTCTGCTAATCCTTACGTAAATATTTATAACTATAAAAAGGTTTCCTTATTAAATATTAAGTATTATATATTTTAAACATTTAGTATTATACATAAGGCTGAAATTTGTGTTTTTATTAGATATTTTTGTATATTGTAGTGAGTCGTTTATATGTTTTGCATTATAAACATCACACTATGAATGTATTGTCCTAGTGAGAAATCTGCAATTACACTTTAATTTATTTAAAATGATCCTAAAATGATCCAAAGTTTCAGCCCTAATTATACAATACATGTAAGCTTTGCAGAATATTCTTGTTATTTATTGAGTTTGCGCACAGCAAAATCAACATGTGTCTTTCAATGTCCATTGTTGCGTTGTTTATAAATTATAAATAAAAAAATTGATATTTTATTATTCGAATTAGAATTATTTTATTTATAGCAATACATTTATATTGCTAAATAAATGCTGTAAAGAAATGTTAAATAAAATTTTAAGAAATGTTATAATTAAATATTTTAACAATAAATATATAATATATTAAATATATCTGTAATGTTGTGTGATATATAAACAAAACATGGCTAAAAATATATTAAATTGTTTGATGATTTATATATTGTTTTTATTGAATAATGATAATAATAATAAAGTTCATGGTGAAATAAACTCAAACAACACTTTATCACCCGAACAGTATACGATATTGTGTAACACACTCAGCATATGCCCTGAGTTAAATAGTGGCGGACACGTAGGATTTTGTTACCATGGTCAATGCCATTGTCGGGCTAATCACAAATACGACACACACTATAAGGTCCACAATTGTCCGCAATTTAACTGCCGAACTGACAGCGATTGTCACGATTACAACGAGAGTCACATTTGCGATATAAGCGCAGCAAATACTGAATGCGAGTGTGAGTCAGCTCTGGTTTACAATGTATGCCATGGACATGGACTGGGTCACTTTTGTCGCACAAATAGCGATTGTTATCGTGGTAATAATGTGGATGAGCTCGTTTGCTCCGGAAGTTATTGTGACTGTTCATTCAATTACGATCGGGTAGACAGCGAGTGCCGACTTAATGACTGTAGAGAGAGCGCAAAGTGCCAGATGTGTCGGCACAACAGCTACTGTTGGCGCAAATCGGACGGTCATTGTTATTGCGCGGACACCCAGTATGGCTCGGGCTGTCGGTGCGATGATTGTACACAGAGTTATACTCAAGTGAGCTATATATTTGGTCACTCGGCGATCAGCTCCTGGTATGTCCTGTTGGTAATCATCGGAAGCGTTAAGCTTATGATTCTTGTGTATTATAATTGCCGTAATAATCGCAATACAAGACCCGATGTTATTGTTATTCCTATGGGCTTTCAGAGACCGGTTAATTGTCCCCCATTTAGAAGGGGATTACGAATGTCAGATGGTACTTTGAGCAGTGAAAATAGGCATGTTCAAACATGTTATTCAGCCACCACATCTAATCAACCTGGTATTGACAGAATTAATGACCAGCATGAAATTAATCCACTAATAAGTGTTGATAATCCACCGGATTATAATGATTGCGTTAAACCTCCCGACTATTCAACATTAGATTTTGAGAGCAATACTGAGAGAAAATATTAAATAATAATTATTGTTATCCTTATATTTTGAATGTAATATTTAACCATGATTATTTCAAATGGCCCAATGTAAAATAGCTAATGTCCATTTTGTAAAATTTTCAATTAGTTAATTGCTTGAATAATTATTCCGATAAAAGAGTTTCTTTATGGTAAATGCAATTCTAAAGGTCACTTGTGATGATTGCAAAATATTCTTACTATTAATTGAGCTTGCGCACAACAAACAAATTCTTGACTCATATGTGCATTTAAAAATAAATTGATGTAACTAATCATGCAACCTTATACTATTATAAATGTATATTTTTAATTGTTAATTTAACATGTTTAAATATTGTAACATAAAATCCAAAATTTATATTATTTTTTATTATGTTGTTCAATAAAGTGTAAAGTTACAAATGTATTAAATGCAGTAAACCACCAGACTATTCAACGGTTATATTTACAGACCAAGTCTTTCTTAAGTAATTGTATGAATGTGATTTTTATTAAAATATTTAGTATATTTCTGTTACTTTATATTAAAAATTTTAAGTTAAATTATTTAGATGGCATAATTACTAATAATTTTTAAATTGATCTCTTACAATACGATATCTCATTAGATAGATATATCGTAAGATATCTCAATGACACATAGAATTAATGAGACTGTAACAATTTTTGATAATCCAATTAACAATTCTACACTTTACAACTGTTTAATATGAATGGATCGCATGTATCAGCTTTGTCAATGATTAATTTAGTGATACCTTGCTTATTTTTACTTAAATAATTATTTTGATTACAACAAATATTTAGTATTTACCTGCGATTCCAACAAAATATTCTTGCTATTTATTGCGATTGCGCACAACAAACATATTCTTGAATGCCATGACTTATGGCATGTTTAACAGTGCATTTCATGTAAACAAAATAATTTATTGTTGTTAAGATTAAATTATTCTGGACAATAATAATACTTTATTGATATTATTAAATGTTGTTATCTAAATAATGTAACATATTAAATAATGTAACATGTTAGATAATGGTAGCATGAAATACAAAATCCATATTATTTTCCTATTATATTATAATATAGTTGGATTAAACGCAAGTGTCTCTAACCAGAAGCCATTATATGAGATTTTATTTGATTCATGTAAGGAATGTCGGGATGAAGTTGTTTTCACATCTTTACCAAGACCATTTTGTCATAATGGCCGCTGTGTCTGTCCTGCTAATCACCGATTTCACAAGGTAAACGACCAAATGACTAAACAATGTGTTTATTACACTTGTAATGCCGACAACGAGTGCCATACGTATGGTGAAAACAGATTCTGTAACGGGAGTAAACTGTATCACAAGTGCGATTGTAAACGTGGTTATATCGCCGACCCCGACAATCATGATATTTGCGAATTAAATAAGCTTGGTCATTCTTGTATACACGACACCGAGTGCTACATGACATCCAATAGTCCCGATGCAATGATTTGCCGCAATAATGTGTGCATTTGTTCACCAAATTACAATCTGAACGCCAGTGAATTGAGATGTCGACCAAATGGGTGTCGAGAGAGCAGTCAGTGCCAGAAGTGTGGCCATCAAAAGTACTGCTGGCGAGAGAGCGATGGGTGCTATTGCTCCTACCACGAGAACGCCCTTGGTCAAAATTGCGACACATGCAATTATTTAGTGTATGAGCCTACAGGAAACCGGCATTATATTATATGGTACGAGGGCCTTTTGCTACTTGCCGTTTACATCCTTTGCTGTTGCATTAGAAGTGCTATAATTAATAATTTCAATCGTAATTATGCTGATGATAACGATACTAATGATGGTAATAATTCACAATCAACTGGCTTAATAGGTTTGGAGAGAAATGTTTGCGAAACAAGTTTAACGACAAACACCGATAAACCCCCTGATTATAGTGAATGCTGTGAACCACCAGATTATTCAACAATTGAGTTTACTGACCAAGTTGTTTTGAAGTAATTGTCTAAATCATGTATTTATCAATTAAATGTAAATAACCTAAAATATATATAGTATGATTGGGGCGAAGCTATTTATAACTTGACGTGGTTACTGTATTACCTTGATAATTTATAATCTATTATATGAGTAAGACATGAATAGAGTATAAATTACATAGCAATAAAATTGATCTGACCCATACATAATTTATAGCCTTTAGTATATTTTATGTTACTTTTACTATTAAGTACTAACTTATTTAAATTAAATAAATATGCTAAATTATTTAAATTCTGTTGTATTATTATTTATTACTAGAGTTTATATTGTAAATGAATAAAATAAATACAAAACAAGTATTAAAAATATATTTATTAAAAAAGTGATTGATTGTTTAATCACTTATAAAATTATAAGTAAGGAATATTTTAAATACAAATTGATTTATTTAAATTATTTTAAATTAATCTAGGATTCTTACAGAATATTCTTGTTATTTGTTGAGCTTGCGCACAATATACATTCTTGAATGCCATGACACATGTGGGGTTCACAGTGTATGTCATGTAAACAAAACAATATATTTATTTATTTTTGCTGTATACAATCAATCACAAAACTTTTTATTGTTCACAATGTATATTTCTAGTTATTGATATAACATGTTGAAATATTGTGGAATAAAATCAAAACTCTATTTTATTTTTCTAATATGTTGTCCAATAAATAGTAAATTATATTATAATAGAGATGTACTAAACGAAAGTGTCTCTAACCAAACGCCTTTATATGACATTTTATTTGATTCATGTAAAGAATGTCGGAATTGGGCTGCAAGGGCATTTTGTTATAATGGCCGCTGTGTCTGCCCGACTAATTACCGATTTCACAGGGTAAACGACCAAATGACTAAACAATGTGTTTATTACACTTGTATTGCCGACAACGAGTGCCGTACGTACGATGAAAACAGATTCTGTAACGGGAGTAAACTGTATGACAAGTGCAATTGTAAACGGGGTTATATCGCCGACCCCACCAACAATGGTATATGCGAATTAAATAAGCTTGGTGATTCTTGTTTACTCGACTTTGAATGCCACATGACATCCAATAGACCTGATGCAATGATTTGCCGCAATAATGTGTGCATTTGTTCAACAAATTACGAATTGCTGGACAATGTGTTGAGATGTCGGCCAAACGGGTGTCGAGAGAGCCTTCAGTGCCAGACGTGTGGCCACAGAAAGTACTGCTGGCGAGAGAGCGATGGATGCTATTGTGCGGACGAAGAATACGCCCCTGGTCAAAATTGCGCCACGTGCGGATACAACACGAAACAAAATGTAGACCATGATGGTGATAATGACTGGTACTATTGGTTATTTATTATCGCTTGCCCTTTAATTGGCGCTCTTCTAAGAATTGTTATTAATAATAAAATTAATAAATGCCGTAATAATAATATTGATGGTAATAATACTAATAATGTTACTAATGCTAATAGGAGCGGGTTTAATTTATTTGGCTTCAGTAATAATAATTGCAATAATATTAATGCAAACTTACAGTTTGTTGACTGTTCACAAACAGCTGGCCTAATAGGTAGCGATGGTTTGGTGGGCGCCTCCGCTCCGCCGCCCAGTAATACAAGAATAGATTTAATAGATTTGGAGAGAAATGTTTGCGAAACAAGTTTGACGACAGCCACTGATAAACGTCCCGATTATAGTGAATGCAGTGATAAATCACCTCTTTATTCAACATTTTAGTTTATAATCTATGTATTTTTAATGTTATTTTATAAATATAATTTTTATAAATTTAAATTTATTTTGTCATTACTGCTTATTATTTAGGGTGTTTTATATTAAGTTTAATAAATTTTAATAGCATTCCAATTAATTATAGCAATATTATTGTACCGTAAGATATTTTATTTAATTTAGATTGTGCCTAATTGAAATAATCATGAATTAATTAAAAAATAAATAAATTTATTTATTCAAATATGTATTTTATTTTTTAAAAGTTACATTCATATAAATAGTTTGTTTAATAAAAGAATATTCTTTATACAAACCGAGTTTGCGTACAACAAACAAATTCCTGAATGCCACTGCACATGCCTGACAATTTGCATATGGGTGCATTTTGTGTAAACAAAACAAAGTTGGTCCTTATTTTGAATTTTAGTTATCAGTTAACTTAAATGTTGCAACAAAAAAATATTCGTGATGCACATTTTAAATGATAATGATATATCAAGTACAATTTAATGTTTGTAGTTTAATAATATTTGTATTAATTAATTGTGACTTTAATAATGCTGATGTAGAGGTCAGTGGTAATGAATATTGGTCAGTTAATTCATCAATATTCAATTGATATATCAAGTACAATTTAATGTTTGTAGTTTAATAATATTTGTATTAATTAATTGTGACTTTAATAATGCTGATGTAGAGGTCAGTGGTAATGAATATTGGTCAGTTAATTCATCAATATTCAACGATTGTAAATCATGCCCACCCGGTGACTATTCACCTCGTGGTCAATCATTTTGCTATAATAAACAGTGTGTTTGTTTGCCTAATTATATATTCAACAATGTAACTAAACAATGTGAATATTATACATGTAAAAACAGTAGTGAGTGTCAGTTGTATGACCCCAACCAAGTTTGTAATGGGAGTAAAGTTACTGATAGGTGCGAATGTAGACATGGTTATTTAGCCGATCCGTTCAACCACGATCTATGCGAGAGAAATAAGCTTGGTGATTATTGTACAAAAAGTAGCCAATGCTCGATGCGGTCATATACCGGGGATGTATTGATTTGTCACAAGAATGTGTGCATCTGTTCAACAAATTACGATCTCATCGACAGTGAGTTGAGATGTAAGCCAAACGGGTGTCGCCACAGCCGCCAGTGCCACATGTGTCAGCACAACAGGTACTGCTGGCTAGAAAGGGATGGCTGCTATTGTGCCAGCGAAGAATACGGCCCTGGTCATAATTGTAACGTGTGTCCCGGTGCCTCGGTGGTCAAAAATCAAGTTTGGGTGTGGCCGGTGCTTTTCGTAGTGTTCATGGTGTATATTAAGTGCTGGATATTTATACGCAAAAGGCGAATGCACCATATCAATGATAATGTACCTAGATCAGATATGATCAATACGAGTGTATATACTGTTGGCCGCTCGCAAAACAATCGCGATAGAAATCGGATAGGAGTGGCGGCAGTGGTGGGCGCCTCCACTCCCCTCCCAATTAATACGCGAATCGATTTAATAGGTTTGGAGAGAAGTGTTTGCGAAACCAGATTAACCCCAATCAGTGATCAGCCGCCGCCTTATAGTGAATGCGGTGAACCCCCGCCTGACTATTCAACCATTATGTTTACCGACAATGTATTATTAAAGTAACTAAATGTTTAATATTAATTATGTTCATATCATCTATTAATTTGTAATTAAGTATTATGTAAGAATATTTATTTTATTAAAATAAAAAGTAAAATTTAAGTTGTACAGAATATTCTTGATATTTATTGAGTTTGCGCATAAAAATGATATTCTTGACTCATGTGTGTTTGACATTGTATTATAATAATGTAATTTATTTATTCTGTTTATACTTTAAAAGAATACAAAATTTTTATTATTTGTAATGTATTTGTAAAAAACTGTAATAAAAATGTAAAATGTTCAAATATTTTAGCATAATACCTAAAAATATGTACTAACGGTTTGTATTAACAAATAGAATTTTTACATGGCATGCAATTTAATAGTAAAATTTGAAAAAGAATTTTTAATTGTTGTAATAATTAAAACAGTGATTACAGATTGTAGTGACACACAAAATGATGCCATTCATTTGCTTGTATCACTTGTAAATCCGACCATGGCACTTATTTAATGTGAGATAATAAGATACCGGAAAGTGCTTCATCACACAGATTACACAAAGAATATAACATTAGAAAATATTAAAGTAATAAATCATGTTTAAACGGAAATTAAATTTCCAATTTATATTAATATTATATTTTTCGTTATTCCGTGATTGTTATAGTAATAATTCTCTAATAGTAAAAGAAAATTTTAATTATCTTGATCTTGGTATTATCATGCTAATACATTGTAAATTATGCGGTGATAAAGGTCCCGTATTTTGCAACAATAAACTATGTATTTGTCCGCCGGTTATGTATAAAGTGAACGTCAAAACTAAACGATGTGAAAATTACAAATGCAAGACTGATAGTGAGTGCCAGATATATGACAATAACCGGGTTTGTAGTGGATCTAGAGGTTGTATTTGTAAGCCTGGTTATTTGTCTAATTCAAATAATTACCATATATGCGAGTTAAATACGCATGGTGATTTTTGTCACGAAAACGATGATTGTCA
The DNA here is from genome assembly GCA_905368565.1 of Medioppia subpectinata. Lineage (NCBI taxonomy): Eukaryota > Metazoa > Arthropoda > Arachnida > Sarcoptiformes > Oppiidae > Medioppia > Medioppia subpectinata. Next base: position 5,712 of record CAJPIZ010001247.1, on the reverse strand, counting down.
TATGGAATCTTATGGCTCGGATGTCATGATTTGTCACAAAAATCGGTGCATTTGTTCAACAAATTACGATCTGATGGCCAATGAGTTGAGGTGTCGACCAAACGGGTGTCGAGAGAGCGGTCAGTGCCAGACGTGTCAACATGAAAAATATTGCTGGCGAGAAAGCGATGGGTGCTATTGTGCGAGCAGTGAATTTGGTGATGGTCGTAATTGTGATAATTGCCCTAAATCAATTAATAGTCTCAGCCCATTGGCACAATTATTGTTTTTATTATTTATTGTTTTTTACATTTATTTGTTCTTCTATATTAGAAATAGAAAATGGAGACAAAAAATGGGTTATTATAATAACAATAGACATAATAATGCAACTAGTTTGCGTAATATAAATTCACATAATATTAACACAAATGTACGATTTGTCAATTCCTACCCAAATACTAGTGATAGGGTTATGGATGAAGTGGTTGTCCACTGTATTCCAACTCTTAGTAATACTCGAATAAATCTAATAGATTCTGATAGAAATGTGTGCGAAACGAGATTAACACTGATTAGTGCTAATCCGCCGACATATAGTGAATGCGGTGAACCACCAGATTATTCAACCCTCATATTTACTGATAAAGTATTTTTAAAATAATTACATACAAATAATATAAATTATTTATTTTTGAATATAATATTACATTTTATTTTACATAACCCGAAATATTAAATTTTGTCTATTATCTTAAATTATTTATTTATTGTATAAATATGTATTTTATTATAATACTGAATAAAAATTGAAATCTACAGAATATTCTTGATATCTATAGAGTTTGCGCAATCCAGATATGTTATTGCAAATGTGTGATTGTCCATGGGTGCATTACATGTACAGTAAACACAGCAACACATATTGTTAATTTATTGTAAATCTCTGCACTTATTTTTTAATATTAAATTAAGCAATCAAATAATTAACGTAAAAGTAGTACATGATGTTTAAAAGTAAATTAAATTGTAGTTTTATATTAACATATTTTTTATTAAATTGTAAAAGAAGTATAGTAAATGCTATTACCATCACGGCCACGTTTGAATCATCTTGTACATCATGCCAAAATATATCAAGTATAGCGTTTTGCCACAATAGAGAGTGTGTTTGTCCGGCTGACTATAAATTCAACAATGTAACTCATCGATGTGCATATTATAAATGTAATACTCATAATGAATGTCAGATTTACGACAAGAATCGGGTTTGCAGTGAGAATAACAGGTGTTTGTGTAAAACGGGATATTTAACAAACCCATACGACCACGATATATGCGAGTTGGATAAGCATGGTCATCATTGCGTCGAAAACAATGACTGCCAAATGCAATACTACATGCATAAGTCGGATGCCATGATTTGTTACAAAAATGTGTGCATTTGTTCAGCAAATTTTTACGAACCCGTAGGCAGTGATATGCGGTGCCGACCAAATGGATGTAAGGATAGTCATGTGTGTCAGACATGTCGGCACAACAAGTATTGCTGGCGAAAACACGATTGGTGTTATTGTTCGAGCGAGGAATTCGGCCATGGTGAATATTGTAATTATTGCACCAAGTCCATAAATTACAGCACATGGGCGGGCCCTGTGTTTTTTGTTTCTACCATCTGTTATATTTATTTCATAATGACTGTTAGAAATAAAAGAGTTAATCAACAAAATTTTACGGACACCTACAACAGTAATGCAAATGCAGCTAGATTGAATAATGTAAATTTATATAGCATTAACACAAATGTACAATTTGTTAACTGCTCCACAAATACTGATGATAGTGTCAGCGCTGAAGTGGTGGGCGCCTCCACTCCGGCCCTAATTACAACTCAAATAGATGTGGAGAGAAATGTATGCGAAACGAGATTACCGCCAATTAGTGCTAATCCGCCGACATATAGTGAATGCGGTGAACCACCAGATTATTCTACCCTCATATTTACTGATAAAGTATTTTTGAAATAATTATTCAAATATACGTATATACATTTATTTATTTCTGAATATATCTAGATTTTATTTTTACATAACATAAAATAAAATTGTTATTTACAGACAATGTTTATTTGAATAATTAAATTATAATATATTTATATTTATGATTATTGTATTTATGTATTTAAATGTATTTAAAAACTAATGCACAGTATTTGTATTTGAATATACATGAATTTTAGTTTACATAACCCAAAAGAAAATTGTTATTTAAAAATAATGTTTTATTAAAATAAATAAATGTTTAAAGTTGTCACTAATTTTCAATGATTTATTTATTTTATTAAAATACTAATTAAAAATTTAAATGTACAGAATATTCTTGATATCTATAGATTTTGCGCAATCCTGATATGTTATTGCAAATGTGTGATTGTCCATGGGCGCATTTCATCTAAACATTGCAATGCATGGTTTTACTTTATTGTAAATTTTTACAACTAGTTTGTAGAATTAAGCAATCGAATAATTAATTATAAAGTAATACATGATGTTTAAAAGTAAATTAAAATTCAGTTTTATATTAATAATTTATTTGTCATTAAATTGTAATTGTTATATTAATATTAATAATAGCTTAGGAAGTGACTACAATAATCACTCTGATCTAATCACCATGGCACATTGTGTATTGTGCACAAATAAAGATGATGCAGTATTCTGCCATAATAAATTTTGTGTTTGTCCGTCGGACTACATGTATGTATTCAATGTAACGACTTTTACTAATCAATGTCAATATAATAAATGCAAAACCGATAGCGAGTGCCAGACATATGACAAGAATCGTATTTGTGAAGGCAATATAATCCCTAGCAAATGTGCTTGTAAAGACGGTTACTTATCTAACCCCTTCAACCATAGTATATGCGAGTTAAATAAGCATGGTAATAATTGCACTAAAACCAATGACTGTCGTATGGGATCGTATAATAATAGTTCCAATGCAATGATTTGCCGCAATAATGTGTGCATTTGTTCAACAAATTATGATCAGATCGCCAGTGATATGAGGTGTCTACCAAACGGGTGTCGAGAGAGCGGTCAGTGCCAGAAGTGTCGGCGCAGTAATTTTTGTTGGAAGGAAAGCGACGGATGCTATTGTGCCAAAAAAGAATATGGTCATGGTCATAATTGTAACACTTGCCCTAGATCTGTTAGGGATCGCTGCCGGTGGTCTCAAATCAAATCGGGCCAAACATTATGGGAATTTATGATCAATAAAAATTGTTTTCCATATAAATACATTTGGTCGGGTGTAGTGTTTTTGATGCTTGCTTTTGGTCTTATTTATTTTTTGGTTAAATTGAGAAATAAACGAGATAATGATAACAATAGTAATGTAGCTAGTTTCGGTGATGTAAATGTACATAATATTAATACAATTGTACGATTTATTAATGCCCACCAAAGGTCTGGTTATAGGGTTAGGGCAGAAGTAGTGGGCGCCTCCGTTCCGGCCCCCAGTAATACACGAATAGAATTAAGAAATGTATGCGAAACACCGATTAGTGATAATCCGCCGACATATAGTGAATGCGATGAATTACCAGATTATTCAACCCTTATATTTACTGATAAAGTATTTTTAAAATGATAATTTAAACATAAACAAATTTATTTATTTTAGAATATATCAAGATTTTATTTTTACATAACTTGAAATAAAATTGTTATTTACAGACAATGTTTATTTAAATAATTTAATTATAATATTTATTTATTATTTGGCATAATATTTAATGTATAAATAATTATTTTATTAAAATATTAAATTTTACATTGTACAGAATATTCTTAATAGTTATAGAGTTTGCGCGCTGTCATTGCAAATGTTTTGATTACCCATGAGCGCATTACATGTTAACACTGTAATACATTGTGTTAATTTACTGTAAATCATTACAATTATTTTGTACTATTTAAAATCAAATAATTAATAATAAAATACTACATGTTTTGGAAAAGAAAATATAATATTGGTTTTATATTAATTTTATGTTTTTTGTTAGATTGTGAAAGTTATAGTAATAAAAGTGTGGTAAATGATAATGAACTCAATATAATGATCAAACCACCTTGTGTAAAGTGCCAAAATGACGATGGTCCAGTATTTTGCCACAATAGGCAGTGTGTTTGTCCGCTGAACTACATGTATGTAATCAATGGCACGACTACACGATGTAAACATTATGAATGTCAAGCAAGTAATGAGTGCCAGATATATGACAAAAATCGTGTTTGCGGGCGATATAACAGATATTACGTGAATAGAAATTATAGCTGTGTTTGTAACTCTGGCTATTTACCCAATCCAAGTAACCATGATATATGCGAGTTGAATAAGCATGGCAATTATTGTAACAAAAATACCGACTGTCAAATAGGATCTGATGGCCCGCATGCGATTATTTGTCACGAAAGTCGGTGCCATTGTTCAACAAATTCCGAGTTTACGGCCAGTGAGTTGAGGTGTCGATCAAACGGGTGCCGAGAGAGCGATCAGTGCCAGAAGTGTCAACACAACAAATATTGCTGGCGAGAGATCGATGGGTGCTATTGTGCGAGCAGCGAATATGGCCCTGGTCATAATTGTGATACTTGCTCTAAGCCAACTATAGGACCTTTGGCGAAGGTATTGATTTTGTTTGCTGTCGGCGCTTACGTTCATTACTTGGTGTACATTAAAATATGGAAACGCAAAAGGGATGATGATAACAATAATGATAATAATGTTACTAGCTCCGGTGATGTAAATGCACATAATATTAACACAAATGTACGATTTGTAAATTCTAACCCAAACACAAGTGGTAGGGGTAGGTTTGACATTGTGGTGGTCCCCTCCGCTCCCCCAATCATTAATACACAAATAGATTTGATTAATTTAGAAAGAAATGTATCCGAAACCATATCAACACCAATTAGTGCTAACCCCCCGACATATAGTGAATGCGGTGAACCACCAGATTATTCAACCCTCATATTTACTGATAAAGTATTTTTAAAATAAATACATGAATATAAAAGTGTTTATTTATTTTTAAATAGATCTGGATTTTATTTTACATAATATGAAATAAACTTTTTATATACAGACAATGTTTATTGAAATAATAAATGTTATTCTTGTAAAAACATATTTTGTTTGAAAATATATTCTTACATTAATATGTAAATCATTATTAATAATTCATTAATAATATTAATAATATTTTGTGTATTAAATTTGAAAATTCATTATATTAATAAATATAAGATGTGAATCTACACTGTAAATTTGTCATTTCTGTAAAAATTTTGTCATAGATTCTGTTATTCAGGAATATTCTTATAAATTATTAAGAGTTTGCGCAATACAATGACGTAATCTTATGCCATCATTTATTCTTGGTACTATCTGCTCATGATCAATAATAATGTAAACAAAAACAATGGAATATTACATGGTGACCAGAAATATTACAGTGTGTAATCTTTCTAGAATTACTATTTGTTAAACAAATAAATTATTTGTTAAAAATGTTGGCCATAATTAAGATATTTTTAATAAATAATATTTTACTATTATTTGCCATTATAAATATATATCTAGTTAATAGTGAACGTGTAATTAATACTAGCACAATTCATGATCAATATAATATCCAATGTGACACAAGCTACGCTTGTACAT
>CAJPIZ010001246.1:0-17699 GCA_905368565.1 Medioppia subpectinata | reverse complement strand
AGAGAGAGAGAGAGAGAGAGAGAGAGAGAGAGAGTATTATTCTTATTATTTTTAACTTCTTGACGTCTAAAGTTATGTAAACATTCTCAATAAACAACTTTTGCGTTGTTTTTAATTTATACACACAATTAGTGTACAGTATATTGTTATACACAGTTCGTGGTATATTTGGTTTATAAATTATAATAAAGGTAAATAATCTATTTAAAAATGTATATTGTTTAGCTACGTCAAAAATGTTGATTCAAAATATCCACCTTACTCATAATAATTATATCAAATAATTAATAATTGTACCATGGTGTGCAGAGTGTGGTTCGCTATGAGCACAAAATTGGCGTTACTATTGATTGCGGTAATTGTGGTAATATTGGTGAGCGAGTCCAGTGCCGGACCCGTGTCGTGGGCCGCCTGTCAAACGGCTTGTAATGTGGGTTACGTCACGTGCTGTGTAATAGCCGGCGGTATAGCGGGTATGAATACCACTAACATGAATCGCTGTGTTATAACGTAATACAACAAGGTTATTATTACCTATTCACCAGGCACATTCACGTTGGTAGGAGCACCCGCAGCTTTGGCCGCCTGTAGTACGGTTCAGGGCTCGTGTATGGCCGCGTGTACTCCCCTTTTATTAGCGCCCACTCCGTAATACCACTCTGTATTAAAATATTAACATGATTGTATTCTATGATGGTTATGTTGTAATTCATATTCTATAACTCATAACTAAATGATAACTATAAGTAATTGAAGTATAACTTCTCATCCGTTTAATTACAAGCGAACTAATAATGTGTACTAATATTATTAAATTAAAAATTATTTTAAAACATAATTAGAACATAGCTAGCTCAAGTTTTGATGAACAATCTAAATGATACTACATTTTAATATTTAAATAAAATAAACACATTTTTTAAATACATGTAAAGCAATTAAATTTATTCTGTAAATACTTATTTGATTGATACTTAATTGATATACTGATTTATAAATATAAATATATAGAAATTAATGCATACATTAAAATATACTGTAATATTCTTACGAATGTCAGGCTATTTGAGCCGATGATAGGGTTAATGAGAGGACAATCATTTAGGGATCAGATCATGGATTCCAAAGTGAGTAACTAAAGGGTTATTCAAACGATTATTAATAAAAATATTTTTACGACAATAAGACTTCTTCTCATTGTTTACATGGATTTCAATACATTTTAGTTTAGGTCTTTCGGGGAACAGGTATTTGATATCATTATCGCTGAGATCTTTATAATAACGGCAGTGAATGACAAGCGTTTGCAGCGCCGGTAGTCTTGAGATGTGAGCCAAATAACTGTTGTCTATTGTGTTGTCTTTCCTATGAATGCATAGGTATTGAAGTCGTGGCCACTGTTTGTCAAATTCAATCGTTAACTTAGCTTTAATTGCATTCAAATTAAGCGTCAAATGTGTTAATCGGTGGCAGAGTTTCAACGGTTCCAAAGACTTGACATCAATGTTTGCAAAGAGTGTTAAATGCAATCGTTTTAATTGGGAATAAACTTTCAGCGAATCCAAAGTCGTGTCATTTATTTCTTTACAGTTTGTGTTCAATACGAGTGACAATCGTTTCAATTGTTTGCAATTCACGCCAATTGTGTGTAAAGCGGCGGACATTACGACATAATTCCCAAATATATGTATTCCGAGACTTAATTCCCGTAATTGTGTTAATCGTGACAATTGTCCGCACATTTCGTTTATGTTATAAATGTTTTTTAACGATAAGACATCTGAGAGTCTGATTTTGTACCACGAATTCCGGAAAAAGGTTTTTGCTTTCAATAGAATTTAATTCAATTTTTTGCAAATTCTTTGCCAATAGTCCAGAAGTACTGTCGAAGACATGTGAAGAAATGTGAAATATTTATAATAATATTCACTGAAAAGGGGTTCAAAATGTTTTCTAAGCGCAGAAGCGGTTGAGAGAGAAGAGAAGGAAGACATCACTCGTCACCACAGATGACGGCAATGAAGACAACAGACAACAGGTATTTCACAAACAATTCACTGTTTATTGAGTTTTAAGTATTTTTGTTAAACATTTTAGACACAAATCTACGCAAAAGACTCTTTGGATCGATTCGGTGATGATTTGTGTGAACTTCTGTTGTCCTATCTCTCACTCGAAGACTGTTTTGAATACGAATGTGTGTCCAAACAGTTCCAGAGGACAGTCTTCGAGAGTGTTGTCGACATTCATATTTACAAAAGTTTAATTAAAAAACTAGTGAATGAAAAGACAATTAACGTTCAAATGTTGGCCACAATTGCCATAAAATGTTCAAATATTCAGACCATTGACTGCCGAGGAATAGGTTACACATATGAGACATATACTCCCGAAGTGTTGAACACATTTCGAAACAATTGCCGGCATTTAAGAGATATTTACGTCAATATACGGAAGAATAGCTCAAAATTGTTGCCATCATTTGGATCGTTGGTCACAGAACTCGATGTGTCTTATTTTGAAGAGAAGCCGTCACTCATTCCGTTCCACCGATTGTCACAATTAAGTGTCAGGTCTCTGAATGATGTCTTTGACAGCACTTCCGGACAACTAATTGCAAAAAATTTGCAGAAAATTTCATTTCAATGCTATTTAATGGATAATAATAAGCGACTGTTGTCTGCATTTCTGGCACGCAATCAGTCCCTCAAAAGTCTTAGTTTTAGGACTAGTATTAAAACACTGAAAGAAATCTCCGGACAATTAACACAATTACGGGAATTGACACTCAATTTGTACGGAAATAATGGCGAGAACTCATTGTCTGAGTCTTTGCGTACAATTGGCTTAAACTGCAAACAATTGCAACGATTGACACTTCAATTGATGACAAACAATACACCACTCGATGGCCAGATATTGGATTCGTTGAGATATTATCACAGTTTAAAACGATTGCATTTAAAACTCAATGCAAACCTTAATCAGCAACTGTTGGAACCGTTGAAACTCTGCCTTCGATTAACACATTTAACACTCGATATAACGGAAATTAGTGGCCAAAACAGCGGCAGAACTAATGTAATCACTGGAGAGTGTTTGTCACACATCTCAATACTACCGGCGCTGCAAATGCTTGTCATTAAAGTCAATGAAAACTCTGATCTCTCAGATAATGATTTCTCGGATCTGTTGTCCAGAAGTCCTAAACTAAAAAATATTCATTTTATTAAAAAGTATAAATCAAAACACTTTTGCACCAGAAATGGTTTAAATGATTAAAACATTTATTCATTTGATATAAATATTAATGAAACTTATATTTTTATTTTAATACAGTATTAATAATACTAATAATAAAATCCTTAAAATGTTTAAAATATTTAATAAGTATTTGCAAAATAAATTTAATTGCTTATATTTTTTTAAAAATGTGTTTATTTAATTTTAATATTAAAATGTAGTTTTCATTAGATTGTTTATCAAAAATTGAGCTAGCTATGTTCTAATTAAGTTTTAAAATAATTTTAAATTTAATAATATTAGTTCAAATTATTAGTCCGCTTGTAATTAAACGGATGAGAAGTTAACCTTATATTTCAATTCCTTATAGTTATCATTGAGTGAATGCCAAAAATAATTTTTTGAATTCGTGGACCAAATTCTCGCATCTTATAAAATAATGTAAAAACAAAATCTTTATTATTATAAATTAACAAACAGACAAAAAAAAAAATAAAACTTATAAAACAATTGTTGTCAAATGTTGCAAAATGTTGTCAAATAAATTCAATTATGAAACCAATATTTGCATCAATTTGTTTAAAACACTGAATAATTAAAAATACAAACCAAACTGTCGTTTACCTCATGTCTTGTTGAGACACTTTGCAATTTAACGACCCCTCGGTTGAGCTCATTCTCGCCGATGATAACGACAAATGGTATGCCTTTTCGTTTGCAGTCTTTTAATTGACGTACAATTTGGGGGTTATTTTTGAACAGGTGTTCGGCTCGTATGCCGGCCTCCCATAACTCGACCATCACTTTCATGCGCTCTTCAGTCATCTCCTCACCGATGGACGCGACCATCACTTGTGTCGGGCAGTAGTTATTGTCCTCCCATTGCTTCTCCATTACGGCTAATATACGGTCGACACCAATACTGAAGCCAACGCACGGCACCCGCCATCGGGGCTTATCTGCCAACCGACTCACCAGATCGTCGTATCGCCCGCCGGCCGCTATACTCCCGCACTCCACCCCCTCTCCCGCTAACTCTGTCTCAAAGATGACACCCGTATAGTAGTCCAGACCTCTGGCGAGACTCATATCAAACCGGATATTATCCGTTAACTTAAATATATCGCAGTATTTCAACAGTAGTTTAATCGCTTTCAACCCACTCTTGGCCTTCGTATTAGTGGCCAACTCTTGGGTTAACAGTCTGTCCACGAGATCCGCCGAACCGTTCAACTGAACAAATCGGCCGATTCTGTCGGCAACCGATTCCTCTAAACCTTTCTCTCCAACCATTTCGGCCTTCACTTCATTCCAAGACATCTAAACAATAAAATTATCAAATTTTTACTATTATTTATATAATTCAATATAAAGAAGTATTAATAAATATATTTTAATAATAAATTTAAAATGACAAAAGGACTTTTTGGGCTATCATACACTTAATCATGATCATTTAATTGGTTAACCATTTACAGCGCTGTTTGTTGTACCATGATACTTTATGTTTATAGTCCTTTTATACACACTCTTTGAGCTCATATTTGAGACATACTCTCATTGATAGCCCTTTTTTATTGCAATACATTGACAGCTGTTTTACACACTCTTATAATTTAAACTTAAATCTATGAAAACATTTTTCAATAAAAATTATTTATGCAAACAATTTTATAGCAATTGTTTTGTTACAATTGTCTGTTAAATATTTTTAAGAGAGAGAGAGAGAGAGAGAGAGAGAGAGAGAGAGATGAGTTGAATGGAGTATTTAGGCATTTAGGTTCGTTGGACGGGTGTGTAGTAGTGGTGGTCATTGGCACGCATTGTCAACACCAGTGACACCAACTGAGATGTAGGGGACGGGAGTGAAGGGATGGCTATTTGTCACTCTCGGTGGCAATGAGAGCGAGTGAGTGATGGGCAGTGATGGGCACGTGCGGTGTCGTTGGTGTCGGTGCTGTCATTGTTAGACCCCTTCATAACCCATGAGGACGTGTTCAGAGATAAAGAATTATATATTCGTGTTATTGTTGTAAACACAGAGACAGAGAGTGTCATAGAATAGAGAATTTGATTTTCATATACGGGTCTATGGTTTACGATATGCGCTAAATATATGCGATATTATACATGTATTTACGTATATATCATGTATGACGTGAAACACATCGTAAATAACAACACAAACTCATAAACAAATGAATGAATTGAATGAATGAATGAATTTACTATGAATTAGAGGCGTAATCGTAATATAATAATAATTTCTAGAGTATTGGCGACATTGGCTTTGGTTATGGCTTTTAAAGAGAGAGACTGTGTTTACATGTGCTATGCGTTGGCCACCACTTGATTGAGGTCTTGAGAGCTACCACTTTGACTGTTAAGACAACAGAAATAAATATCTAAACAATAACTGTGTCTCGTATTCATATGAGTCTATTTTAAAAGTGAAGCCCCAGTCATAGCCCTATTAACTGAGTGATGCTTTAGGCTATTTGCACAACGAGTCAGTGCAGAGTCAGTCAAAGGAAATTGAAGGGCTTGGTTGAGAAAAATGATAGGTTTGGCTCCCAGTCCTGTAGGCTATTCTCTCTATAGATCTCGTTTTGATCATATGATGCCTTCAGTCAATCGTATTGTTAACCTAAGAGATGGTCAGAGAGGAGAGCAGAGCTGAACCATAGCTAAAAACGCGTCCAAAGTTACACATATCGGGTGTTCGTCACGACGCGAGTCCTCAACGCGTAAAATATAGGTCTGGTATAGGATTAGTTGTATTACGAGTACAACACGTTCACTAATACATCACTACTTTGGCCACTACTGCCACATCCAAACTCCACACCAGCTCCCAGTCAGCCCAGTATATACACCACATAACTATATATTCCTCATATATCGTATACTTATATGTATACATATTATATAATATATTGTATACTACAGTATACTGTAGAATATATACGTGTATATTCTGTGCAATCTTTACTCTCAACGTATTTAGTATGCGTCTGACGCGCAACAGAGGGGTAGCAAAAACAAAGCCAAAACTGAGAGGTAGTAAAAAATTGAGGCTTAAGTGAGGAAAGAAAGAGAGAGACAACACAGAGAGCGAGTCTCTCTCTATACCACCACCTCTTCGATGCTCAGGCATCACATCATTGATAACACACTACTTGTGACAAAACAAAAATAATTTTTAACAATCATTAGTTTGACGAATGAATAATATATATGTATATAAAAAACACACAATATTATAGTTATTCCGTATAATATATGTATGCATCGTTTGGCCATCAATTGATGATAACAATCAACTGAAGCACAACTATTGACAGCACATCTCTCGCAACGACTTTCTCCCTCTTTTTAGTTTGAATTTTTTGAGACAAAAACCTTATTTTCACGACTCGTACGTACGATAACATAATGCAAAACAATGCCATTCACACACACAGAGTGCCAGTGATTGCAAAACAGACTTAAATAGAGTATAATTTAGTCAATGAAGCGAATGGTTGTTTTGCTCTAAGGCCTGGACTATAATTTTCAATTTTATAAATGTTTAGAAAAAGATTTATATAATATAATTACGTAAAGTCAGTGGAAAAATGCATCCCTGCCTATGAGGTTAGCGTGGAATTTGGCTCCACTGTTCAAATAGTGGTCTCTATTTAGTAAACACTAGTATATTGTGAATAAATTGTGTATAATATATAAGAATGGCTATAAATGAATGCACGCCTCCACACATTTCTGGCTCGTAATCACTCCCCACCACCAAAACCATCGTAACTCTTGTTTCGCTCATATAATTGATATTCAGAGCAGTCATTAAGCAATCGGTGAAAATTTATTAATCAAACAATGCATTTGCTTTGACGGGCGAGAGAGAGAGAGAGAGAGAGAGAGAGAGAGAGAGAGAGAGCTGGCTCCACATCTCATCCTTCTCACTGCGAAAATGTCTCACAAAACATAATAATTATTACATAAGTTATAATCAGAAAAATATAGCAAATATTATGGTTGATATCGAAGTGTGTAAATGTATTCATTTGATGGCGAGAGAGAGGGTAGTAAGTGGTGAGTGATGCGAGAAATTTACCCCAAGGTTTGTTACACCAGTCATCATATATCGAGAAATTGCTAACTATCTATCGCTAACTACTTCACTACTTCACATAAATCTATGTATTTTTCTGATCCATTATCACAGTAGCACTCGAAGCCATTAGACAGATATAGTTAGAAAAACATGTCTTATTAAAGTTGCTCTGATATTAAGATAGTGGTAGTGCTAGTGGTTTGCCTTTTGCTTAATGTTTTGCCAACACAACACAATTTCTTCGCTAACTATCTTTACAACTCTCTGCAAATAAATACTTTTATTATGATTACTATTAAAACTATTGCTGCCATTCTTTCTCTCCCTCTTCTCACTCACACACTGTTAATATATTCTGTGTTTATTTCGTTCAAAAACTTTTTCTTTACACTCAATATTGAGTACTGAATAATAAATATTTATTTTTTAACAGTTTATGGCACTCTCTATACGAGTGGTGCACTTTCCGAGAGTGGCATCTAATTTGCTTTTCTTTTATATACGACCCAAAAATGATTTGTTAAACAAACTATTGAATGGCAGGACATTATGTGAAAAACATTATTCATTATTTAAGACCCGTTGTCTCCGTTTGTGAGTCCAAGTGGTCTCTTGGAGATTGTGTGTACACTTTAGGGGCACTTCATATATACGGCTATTGAGACGAGCCGTCCGTCCGTTCAGTTATATCGAATGGCTTAAAGAAATAGCGCTTCACTTATTAGCCGATCGAGTATTACACTAATAGTGAGCCTCTAAACAGTCTCAACATTAAGACTATCTCATCGATGAGTGCTTTTAAATGTGTCTTACTTTCAATTTGCGAGAACCAAATGGTAAACACTAAGTAATGTTCAGCTCTCATACCAAATACCAATTCAATTCACAAATCGAGAGAGAGAGAGAGAGAGAGAGAGAGAGAGAGAGAGAATAGTACGGTGAGAGGTCGAGAAGTAGAGAATTGAATGCTTTTCTCATATCTTTATTGAATGAGTGAAACGCATCTGATTTGAAGACAATCTAAGCGAACAATTTGAGCGAAATTGCGGTCAAAAAGAAAAGAGAGACCGAAAGCGAGTGGAAAGCCTGTTGTGAGAGTGGTATTGGGTTAAGTCAAACGGGCGACAGACAGTCATAGTAGTCATACTCATTGCATCGATGTCTCCAACTTTAAACGCTTAATGTGAAGACTCCAACACTGAGAACAATAGGAGGATTGTATAGCGAGCCCAAAATGGTGTCACTTACCCATGCATTTGTCTGCCTCAGCCGCCTCTCTATCCCCCTCTCCCCCAACCCCTCCGACAGTTCGCCACAATATATATATTGCAATCTCTATTTCCCCTCTCATTCGGAAGGTCTGTCTTAAGTCTGTGAACCCGATACTAGTGTTATAGCGATCCCTTAATTTACATGATATACACGACCAATACTGTACTCCACAAGTATTAAAGGTCTGTCTCTCTTTCAATTCTCTGTATTTAGTGTACTCTTAAGTTGGCTTTGAATAGGAGTGAGTGTAGTGTAAGAATTGCGCGCAAAGCATAGCCGGAGTGGGGGTCACACATACCGTCGTCCAGATTTGGTGATAACCATTTCAGTGCCCAAAGCGTGAAATTTTTCCCAAAGATCTTTCGATTCGAGAATGACTTTAGGGTCGTCTTCGATGCCGTCGTCTTCGGGCTCGAAGGGTCTGACAGACGGACCGCCGATGGAATGGGAGGCCAACACGTCCTCAGCGGTGATGAACGGCGAACCGCCGGCCGAGAGGGGCGGCGGCACCTGTGATGGCATCTTTCCGAATAGGCCAGACATGGGTCCGAACGCAGCCAACGCTGATAAATAGGCGGACTGTGGCTGAGCTGATCGGTAGCTGAAGTCGGCCGGTCTGAGGAGGAAGGGCTGCTGGTAAGCCATGTCACTGTATTCGTGTGCGGGCCAGGGCTCTACATCAAGACGAAATTTCATGGATGATAGCTATTCCCGAGTCTATTATCACTAAACACATTAATTCTGATCACTTGATTCAATGTTTGTCTTTTCGATTCTTTGTGTTATTAATTAGATATCAATTCACTTATGATTGTTATTCAGAATATTATGTCTTTTAATGATTTTTTATGATTGATTTGATAAAAATTATTTCACTAAACGATCATTAGTCGACTTCTTGATGCTTTCGATCGACAGAAAATACTTCTCTCTATTACTTAATTGTTTTCAATGTTTAATCTTTTCAAGGATTTCCACTTTTCATACCAGTGTTTAAGTCGTTGCGCTGTTTTTGCTTTTCTTTCTTTTTTCAATTCAATTCTTATTATTTATTTAGAAGTTTTCTTATGAAAGACACAAGACTTCACTAATTAGTGTCAAAACTGTATTAAAAATGACACTTAAAATTAATAATCATTTCTAATGTATATATGATTAAAATGTAAATGAATGTCAAAATTACTTACCAGTCGTTCACTAAATTCAATGTTGAAAATTAATGTTGAATTTGGATACAAAGCCAATCACTAGACTTGGATTTATTGATAAAATCAAGAATCGAGTGAATTATATAACAAATTCTTTTGATTGCACTCTAAATAAGTTCTCTTTAAATACTGATAAAAGCAAACGAAACAGAAATTGTGTTAAATTCTGGCGAAGAAGTAATTGATAAGAAGAACATTAAGAATGAAACACTTTTTTGGCAAATAATACAATCGAATGGAGAGAATGAAAATAAATCACAAATTAGTTGGTTTTGATGAAGAGTCAGGTCTTGTACTCAATATTTCAATATTATTATTATTATTATGAGATAGTGTTGTAAATATCACGCAATAATTCTTGTGAATCTAGCAGTTCTGGTAATACGAGTGTTTGGTGTAGTAGTGGTGCGGCTTCACAGCACTTTCGGCCACAAGAACTCACATAGATTTGCAGCATTGGTGTCGAGATGACATGCCTGGATGTGTCGCTTCACTTATAGGTTCTGATACGACAACACCATAAGAGATATCAATAGTGAGGACACAGTGAATGTGTGTGTGAAACAGTAAAACTGTGCCAACGATGGCAACTGAGGCAGTGTTGGCAAAGCGAGACAACTCTCTCCTAATGCTCTCTCGGAGTATATTCTGTGTGTCTCTCCTGTACTCTCCTACTGGTGAAGATATGGTGGATTGGCTCAAACCTCACGTGCGAATCTTTGGTACGAAACTGTGAACAGTCGTACAAAAACTGTGAGAGGAGTCGACTAAAGCGTTATAAAGCGAGTTCATAGCGTTCACAGTCTTTCAGAGCCTGTTTTCATACCAGTTTGTGAGAAACCCGTAGGAATTACTTAGCCATAGACGTGGCACTCGCGCGTGTCAGCCAATAAAACCAATACTCACTACAAGCCCGACGCTTCAGCACAGCCTTTGGGTGGAGCTGTCATAACAAACACAATATACAGTCAATGTTCACGCCGTCAATTCGCGCTTTAATCCTCTCTCTCTCTCTCTCTCTCTCTCTCTCTCCTCTTTTTATTCTTGATATCACAAATATATAACTCAACTAAAGTGTGTGTTCTTTCTATCAATTCACTTCATTCACTCTCAGCTCCCTTTTCATCCTTTCCATCATTTTATCTCTGTCTATATATTTCTCTGTCTCTGCTTTCACTTCCTCTGAACTCATCTTCTCGTCATCTCTCTCTCTCTCTCTCTCTCTCTCTCTCTCTCCTCATGTGTGTGACTATCTCTTTGGATGTGCCATCGCATCAAAATCTAGTGTTTCTATGGCAGCACCGGGTGGTCGATGATTGCAGTCCCGGGGAGATGTGAGGAGAGAGAGAGAGAGAGAGAGAGAGAGAGAGAGAGAGAATGTGTTTGAGTTGAGCACAATTGGAACCGGCGTTTAGACATTTACCGCCGCTTTAAGTCAAATGAGTGAAAAGAAAAGAGAGATCCCCTCCAGTGGTGAACACAAACTGTATGAACACTACAGTAGACATCAGTATTCAATGTGTGGGAGAAATATGTGTTTTTGATTCTCGTGTGTGACTATAATTTTTGGTGAAATACTGGCAACAAATGTATATTAACTTTTAGTCGACTGTCTGTTATGTACGTAAAACACAATGAAAAGACACTCAATCTTTAGGATCGGTTAGCATTTGCCTTAACATACATACAGTACACACACAATACTCTATACATATAATACAATATACTATCGCATTATTATTAGCCCTTTTCGACTGGCGTTCGCTTTGCTTTTGCATACAATAGCCTAATGTTTGAGCACTGGTTTTGAACAACAGAGATGACAGTCGCCATGAAATATAGCCATCGAAGAGTCTATAATAACAAAGCTTTGCGAGAGAGAGAGAGAGAGAGAGAGAGAGAGAGAATGAGATGAGCTTTTGGGTGATAGATATCTCAAAAGTTTCCCTACACTTTGATGCAAGCGTTTGTTGGGCTCAATACTACTGCCAGTAATACTAACAGTAGTAGTGGTGGTGCTGTCAGTAATAGTGATACAGTCAAGTGATACACGACTCGGCCCTAAAGCGACAACATTTATACGTTTTGATGAATTTAATCAGATCTCAGAGTCTTCCCAGCGTTCAGAGCACAGACTCCTCTATGCCATCATCGCTGCCATCACATCACACACAGCATAGCATTGCCTTCACTACTGTATAGACAACTCATACTCTACTATAACAATACACACATCTCTTTTCAACACACGTTTCGAAATCATTTGTTTGCTTTCATATCAAAAGAGAAAATTCTTCTTCTTTTTCGATTTTTTCTCCTCAAGAGAAGAGAAGAATTTTATTTTCACTCTTTTCCTCTCTCTCTCTCTCTCTCTCTCTCTCTCTTATACTTTGTATACAATAACGTTAATACCGAGTAAACTGTGCCTTAAAAGCACTGCTTAAACGTTATTAAATACATAACCATTATTATTATGGCTACTTTTATTACCGGTTATAAGTATTTCACATTTTCAGCCGACAGTTCGCTTACAGCCGGTGCCTATGTTTTAAGCTTATAATCATTGAGTACTGCAACACATCTATGTTAATGACAAATCACAGATTACATAATATACAGTATACATACATATTAAAATATACAATGTATACCTAAATATATAGTGTATAATATACATGTATAGTCCGGGCCTCAGATATATACCATATATACAGAGTATATAACTTGGTATTCAATACACCATTGAATCGCATGTAATCTTATTTATCGGATAACTATTATTTTGAAGCCATTATTTGCGTCAAACATTTCTCAATAGACACACAAAAAGAGAGCATATTTTGAAAGAGAAATTGATTTTCAAACCCAAGAATATAAGAGAGAAAAAATTGTCAAAAAAACTTTATATTATTATATATTTTTCAATGAATAGTGGATTTCAATTCATTCAATAAAATATATATATCGCAGAAAATTATCTTATTTTTAGCCGTAAATGAAATAAATGTGTTATTTTTAATGAAATATTCAACATTTTCATTGACATTATTATGTTTATAGCAATAATTCTTGGGATAAATATAAAAACCATTGTATACTACAAATACATTTGAAAATACATTTAAATATTATAGGAAAATACTAACATAATTTACATTAATGCAGATTCTATGCTATTATTGCTACTTGTATTAATATAATAATATAAGAATCTAATATTTATAAATATAAAATCGGTGCTAAAAATAATCATATATTTACAAATGTATTCATATATTAAATATTAAAGTATATTAGGATTTATATAAAGAAAATAATACATGAAAAGTATTACTTTACTGTATATTCACATAACATGTATTACCAGTCTATTGATCGCACAATACTCTACGCTTTCATTCAATAATACAATGAAAATATAAAAGTTAAGGCAAAATGAAAGCAAAACAATTATTTTCAATCTCTCTCTCTCTCTCTCTCTCTCTCTCTCTCTCTCTCTCTTATTATACTATAGTTGCTATATTATGTCAATATATGCTAGGTTTATTTCTAAAAATTTTATGCTAGATTCTCTCTCTCTCTCTCTCTCTCTCTCTCGTAATATCCTTACTATATATTGTGAAAAGTCAAACGCCATAACCATTTCTGCATAGGGTTTGGGATCAATATAATCGATGGCTATAAACACACTGCCAGTGCTGGAGGATTACCCAGGGATAGGGTTAGCACACATGCACAGTAATTATTAAATACAGACATGTAATATTGTTGCTATTTAATGCAAAGTTATCACGGTTAATTAATTATATGATAACTTGTCCGTTATGTAATAGTATACTAGTGTGCGCTAGTGTTCCGGTATTTGTCCAAGGGCCAAATGGGCATTGGTTTTAATTACACATAATTACGTCCATGTTCATTACTGTGATTATGTTAGCGTTTGGGCGTTTATTACATCACGTTGTAATAGACTTTCATGTAATTCACTTGCTCTCTCTCTCATATGATTGTGAGCCCAAAAATCTGATATTCAATTCAACTACTCATCTATTTTGGACTCTCTGTCTGTATCTGACTTAACCAAACCCTGTCCTCTATTTTGCTCCTCAATTCTGTTATTCATTATATGTATTGTGTTTCCTCCTATTCTCTCTCTCTCTCTCTCTCTCTCTCTCTCTCTCTCTCTCAGTAATAAACATAATTGTTGTGAAACACAAGGACTGTATGTATTTGTCTGTCGGCGACAATGTTGTGATCCTCAGCACATCTCTCTCTCTCTCTCTCTCTCTCTCTCTCTCTCTCTCTCATAATTCATTTTCCTGTTAATCGCAATGTAACACAAGTGCTGTGTTGTCGACTGCCCCTCTAACATCGATAATAATGGTAATTTTGTGACATATATGACATTGTATATACCGTTAATATGATAGACAATATTAACACTGATATGCATTATGATGGTAATTTTGATGACACCAAAAATCATTGAAATTGTAGTCATTATAATTAATTAATATTCCTGTTTATTCATCAACATTTCTACACATGATTTGTTATATATTATAGTATTTCTTACAATACATAAATATAAGGATACAAAAATACGGCATAGATTTGTGTGCAATAAATGTTACCAATTGTTTGGTCGGAAAATATATTTTCTTTGAAAAAGCAAAACTAAATTTTATACAAAAATTTAAAGTGAAAAATGAAAACATAATTTATAATAAATGAATGCATTTCGCTATAGTATTATTATAAACGGTTTGTGCAAATGTAAGGCACGTCACACCGAGAGAGAGAGAGAGAGAGAGAGAGAGAGAGAGTTCTCTCTCTCTCTCTCTCTCTCTCTCTCTCTCTCTCATAATTCATTTTCCTGTTAATCGCAATGTAACACAAGTGCTGTGTTGTCGACAGCCCCTCTAACATCGATAATAATGGTAATTGTGTGCCATATATGACATTGTATATACCGTTCATATGATAGACAATATTAACACTGATATGCATTATGATGGTAATTTTGATGACACCAGAAAATCATTGAAATTTTAGTTATTATAATTAATTAATATTCTTGTTTATTCATCAACATATCTACATGTGATATGTTATATATTATAGTATTTCTTACAATACATAAATATATAATATACATGTATATAAGGATTCAAAAATACGGCATAGATTTGTGTGCAATAAATGTTACCAATTGTTTGGTCGGAAAATGTATTTTCTTTGAAAAAGCAAAACTAAATTTTATACAAAAATTTAAAGTGAAAAATGAAAACATAATTTATAATAAATGAATGCATTTTGCTATAGTATTATTATAAACGGTTTGTGCAAATGTAAGGCACGTCACACCGAGAGAGAGAGAGAGAGAGAGAGAGAGAGACTAATAGCCAGTTCTTTTTAGTCTCTCTCCGTAGCAAACGGTTAACAAACCGCACAATAATATATATCGCGTCTAATATAATATACGATTTGATACATGCCTTCAAAAGTACAATATTTTGTGCTCTCTCTCTCTCTCTCTTTATGTTGAAAGAAAGCTAAACGTGAAAATTGAATGAACAAAAAATAAAAATAATTGAATAGAAAAGAGAATTGAATATAAAATAGTCAGAGAAATAGAGAGCACTGGAGGACAGGGAAGGGATGGGGAAATACATCGATATATAGCTGTGACTGAAACCGACGCTTCAGGGCTTATGTATTGTGTTTTTATTGTGTGGACCCGAAAAACACCGTCTCATTGAGTGAAAGTCGAGAGAGAGAGAGAGAGAGAGAGAGAGAGAGAGAGNATTCAATTATTTTTATTTTTTGTTCATTCAATTTTCACGTTTAGCTTTCTTTCAACATAAAGAGAGAGAGAGAGAGAGAGAGACGTTTAGCACAAAATACCAATTCATTAGACTACCGGTGCGTTACCGGTCGTGCCATAACCCTCATAAATAATGTTAATTAGTGTACTGTAGATAATAATATTTAAGTTAAACACCATAGTTAATATTACCTATTATTTAAATACTAAAATATTTCACTAGTATTTTTATTTAGCTTACACTTTTAACTAGATCATTGTAAGCAAAGGGTGTAATGTATTAAATAGATGCATACTGTGCATAATATAGTAATGTAATTATCAATTTAAATGAGCGTTTAAAATGTATTTAAATAAATCCATAACAAGGCCTGTGTGTTGGCCATGGATTACTTGCCCCTCATATAAATCTATGGGACTTATACCAGATTCCCCGTATTGTGTGTGTAATAACTGTATAACGTTAGTCTCAATGGGTAAATATAAATACACAAAATGTGATGGTGCTGTTTGTGTATAATATTTTTTACCGTAGTGTATTTATATGCATTGAGTAAAAATTCAATCCATTTATTATAGGATAGGGAGAGAGAGCCATAAGACTAAAGAGAGACATAACTTTATTGAACTGTAAAAATCCAATTTCATCTCGATTTGCATTACAATAGAGAGATTCTGAGAGAGAGAGAGAGAGAGAGAGAGAGAGTTTTAATTAATAACTTGATCGTTTATTTGTTTTGGCTAATAATTTATTATTAATGCTAAAATATGTTCATTTGTAATGATTAACTATTATGTGTGTGAGAGAGAGAGAGAGAGAGAGAGACTACTTCACTACTAATCTAACGCTAAAATGCATTTCGATTTATAGATTAATATCAGATTTTTTTGACGTTTAATATCAAATGGGATACGAGTGGAGACTGAGAGAGCAAAACACATATCTATTTAATTGAGACATAACTGGAGACTTGTTTTGCATATTTATTTTTAGACATGAAATCCAATTCATAAAAACACAATTGGATTACAAGTGCCTTAAAATAGATGAAAATGTTTTATATCACACACATAATAGTAAATCATTACAAATGAACATATTTTAGCATTAATAATAAATTATTAGCCAAAACAAATAAATGATCAAGGTATTAATTAAAACCAAGCACACAGTAAATAATTAGCACGCCAATTTAAAATGATTTAAAATTAAACACGGTTCTATAAATTAAATATCAATTATAAATAGGCGAGATTAAATACAAAGTGCATACATGTATACACGAAATGTGTGTTATGTAACGGCTATATGTGTGCACACGTTTCGTATGGCCGGGAGGCCTGTAGTCCTGGCCATAAGTGCCTGTGCTCTGTGTGTTTGTATGATATGTGTGTCCAAACAATTTGCGTTAAAATAAATGACAAAATACCACACATGCTTTGCATCGCACCAACAATACATACATACTCGGCATAACCTAGATGAAATAGCAATCAGACAAAACAAAACAAAAACACCCATCAACATTTTTGCTCATTTTCTAGCATATATTGTATATAATATTAATCACAACTAAAATCACAATTTATGTTAAGCGCCGAGTGATTAATGAAATTTTTATCATGTGTTTCATTTGCACACAAGTATATATGGCATACCATACAGACACCATTAGAGACAATATTACATAACAACACACATTAATTTCCATAATTATATTATAATACTATGCACACAAAAATTATTTTTAATATTGATATATTGCACCATAAGCACAAAATTAAGCTAAATTTATTAATTAAAAACACCAAAATCACTATGATAACTAATATTCCTTCACTCACCATGCACAGGTATCATCAATAAACCGGGTGCTCCGCAATCTGGCCGCGCAGAAAGAGCAACAAACGCATAGCCAGGCGGCCGACGCCGTCTACGACAAGCTCCGTATACTGAATGGCCAGTCGTGGCCGCGACCGTCGCCCTGGTATCCGGGAGGGGCCGCCTTCGGTGGCATTCCGGCCCACTGTGTGCCTA
>CAJPIZ010001245.1:0-17699 GCA_905368565.1 Medioppia subpectinata | reverse complement strand
TGAAACTAATAATAATGAACTAAAATGACATGAAAATGCTATTATCTTTAATAATAACGAATATAGTTTGTTAGTATACAGTAATCATTGAGTAAATATACTGTATATCTCAGCACTTTATCCACTTTGTTATGATTAAGACATAAACCAAAATATAGTGACCGTAAGTGAATTGGGAGCCCGTATTTCCCTTTCATACCAAATATAATGCAATAAACTATATATTTATTTATATATAGTTTATGTACTCGTTATCAATAGTTATCTATATTTATCTCTTGATTTTGTTACTAAAGATTAAGATTCCAGATATGATGGATAGCATCGCAACACATGGTATCGCATAATAGATTGCAATCGATTCAATCCTCACAAGAGAATCGGATTTGTTTCAAGGGTTGTATTTAAGGAATATAAGAGTAAGCAAAACAAAATGATAAAATTACTTTATCATCCCTCACTTACATTGCGTGAATGGACACATGCATACACTCTAGTACACTAGGTCATAAGTGTGTGTACAGTATATTAAAATAACACATTTATAAATCGTAAAGATTAAATAATAATTACAAACAACATGTGTTATACATGTATTAATTTAAGTTTAAGTATAAAAATAATTAATATAAATAAATGACAAACGACTTACCGATCAATACCGATGACAGTCAGTGTCCAGACACTGACAAACACTGAACACGTTTGAGCGAAATTGACGATCGGACACAACTGTGTGGGAAATATCCATCGGTTTAACATAAAACTGGTATAAGTGAAGGGAATGGACAACAGAGACAATACAATGTCCGAAATGGACAAATTGATCAAATATTTCCACAACTCGGACGATATTCTGTCCCCTTTAAGCAGTACTATAATTGTGACCAAATTGCTTGTTAACGATATGAACGCTGTGGTCGAGTAGACCACTATCAGTATGACCTGATAGGGCCAGAACTCCAACGCTTCAAACAGCGGTAGTTCTTCTTCATAGGTTTCGTTCAGTGATCTGTTTTGACGGCTTTCCAGATACTTGAAAGCGTCGACCATGGTCAATCTGGTTGATTTGTTTGCTTATATTACCAATTTACTAATTCCCAAATTAATCAAGATTCTTGTTACATGTTTCTCAGAGAATAACTAATAAAACGGTACATCTATTCTACTCTCACAAACTTCGCTAGGATTTCATATGAAAAAGTTGTTCAATCCTGTGTTCAATCGTCTCCTGTTGTGTCTAATACTGAGGCATATCTTCACAGCTATTTTGTACGCAATATTACAATGAAAGAGATGTTGCGCTCTCTCTTCGCTCTCCCCTTTTCAATAAAGCGAATGCTAGCGTTTGACTGTACCGTAAAGTATGTATGGCTTTCAGCAAAAGTCAGTCAAATGTCTTTATAGCCGACAAAAAAGGACAAAATATTGTCTCATATTTTGCGATAACATATGCAATATATGACATAAAAATAACATAAATTGCGACCATTTGAATGCATGTTAGGTTTTACTGTCAGTGCAGCCCTTTATTATGTGTTATAAATCGTGTAACTCTTAAAGCAAATATTTTGATGAAATTGAATTGTTTTAATAAAGTCGTTGTGAATAAATACAAGTCTCAACTCAATCGGAAAGTAATATATTTTGTTATATTTTTCCCCAGAAATTTCAAAAGTCTTTGTCTTTTCTAAAGCATTCAAACAATAAGAGCTTTAAAATGTATGTTTAGTTAATACATGAATATTCCTTACATTTGTTTTTTCATTTTAACAAAATAATAAAAATAAGATGAAAGGTATGTTTTCTGATACCGACTTCTTAACAGAAAATCCATAGACTTATATAAATAGTAACATTTGTTATTATGAATTGAATTTTATTGTTAGTTAGAAAGCATTAGTTATTATATGATATGTCTATCAATTTAGTTTTGATAGTTTTGTTAGTTTTTGATAGACATTATTAAAGCAAACCTTATTTTAGAATATTTTTATAAAAGCATGAAATGTAATATTAATGCCTAATATTAATATAGCATTAATATAAGAGTACTGTATGTCACGGATTAATTGATTTTTCTCATCTCTTATTATTGACTCCAACACATAATTATGAGCCAACTGTCAAACCTGTCATATGTTTTGTGCACACAATTTGGTCGCTAATACAGAATATTCTCACAATATATTCAAATATAATTTAATCCTTAAAAATAATTATATTTTAAAAATTTACATTAAAAATGTTTTGAAAACTTTATTTTTTATAAGTCCGTAATTTTCTTCTATGCTTTTGAATGAAAAATTATGTAAACTTTTAAGGAGTTTAAAAGTTTATATTAAAAATATAATGGTTTATAAAATTATTTTGATTAAATCCATTATCAGATAAATCCAATATAGTGTTTCCAGGAGCTCCCGGTTGCCCGGGAGTTTCCCGGAATCAGGGTCTGCCTCCCGGCGGAGGCCTCACCTTGATATAGATAGCTCTCGGAATTGAATTGTGATGAGTACATTAATAAAATTTACACTTTTTGATTGGAAAATTGACATAAAGCTGAATTCTACCATTTTTCAACTTATAATTTGTTTTTTATTATCTTATAATTAATTTATCGAGCATTACAATGAGTAGAGTTATTAAGGTAAATATTGCTGAAAATTGCATATATTTACAAGTAACTTCGGTCTTCTCATCTAGTACATATGTAAATGACTACTTTGGACTAATTTGCCAACTCAAGGACAGGTCAAGAAATACTTTGCAAAATCTCAAGGAATCTCCCAGAAAATTGAATTTATTAATGAATATGCGAAAATGACTTGGCAACACTAATTGTAAATTTATATACTGTAGTCGTCGAGACAGTAAATGAAATATTAATTCTTCAATCATAATATAATATGAAATATCATCCGATCGTTGAGTTATTTAACAAAACGAGTTATAAATAGTTTTGCGATCAGATCTGTAAATAAAAGAAATTCACTTTTAATTGAATCATCAAAAATTAAATAATGTCATGACCTAAACAAATATTTTAAAAATATTTTCTTTTTCATATCTCAATCTTGTGATTACAAAATGTCAATAAAATCTATTATTAATACTCTCTCTCTCTCTCTCTCTCTCTCTCTTTCTTTTTTTCTTTCTCTTTCATACACACAAATATTTCAAACTCTTTCATATCATATATCTCTATATATTTAATGCACGGTATGTAAGTATTATATTTAATTCACCAAGTACATCAAACAGAATATAAACAAATAAAAAGGTAATTTATTAATTAATAATTAATTTATTACTTTACGAACTAAGAACTATAAATGTGTCAAATAAAAATAGAGTACCAGTAATTAATAAATTTCTCGTTAATTATTAATAACTCTATAATAACTCAATAATTACAAAAGAATTTAATAAAAATATAGAAAACAGTTTGTTATAAAAAATGAGATTTTTATTATAGAGAATAGTTGCTTAGATTCAGATTTTAATGGATTTTGTTATTAAATGTGAGAAAATAGCCAAAAACTAATTCTCAAAGCAATAGCTGTCAGTGAATGTCATTTGCGATCAAATGACGGCAATTGAAATGCAATCCCAATAATACGGCACTCAATCTGTGAATCTCTTTCGTCACTCACAACGAGTCTACAGATTATGGTTTGAAACCAATATTTGACTCCAAAACTCACGCACTCAACCATCACATGGATTGTGTCCTCCAATTGCCATCACTTCACTGATTATCACTTTCTATTCGCTATCAAAACAAACACCGCTTTTATTATCATCGATAATACAGTTATTATGCAAATAATATAATTGAAAATATGTTTTCTATTTGAGTATCGATTTAATTCTCGAAGAATTCAATCGTTAAAAAGCTTTAAGAATTTAATATCAATGGTATTGACTTTTTTGTCGGAGATTTCTGTCAAAACATCTTTTGATATTTAAATGATTTAAATTAAATCAAACACTAGTCGTGTGTTTGACACCTCTTTTCAATGCAATCTTCCGGCATAAATGTCATCACATCTTAAAAGTCAATTATGTTTCACAGAATTTATTATATTCTGTTAATTCTTATTAGACACATGTTTTCAATTATAAACTATACTTATTTTAATCAAGTATATTTATACAGACATTATAATAAATATTAATTCTATTTGTAATGATAATTTTGTGCATAAGTTATGCGGCATAACTCTAATTGTTATCATTTATTAAATTAAATGTTATGTTATTATACTGTAATGTTATATTGTATAAATTATATAATTCATTTTACTTTAATTTTTTCAAAACATTATTTTCTATGGAGAAAGATGAGCAGATGTTATTATAAATAAACTATTTATAAATCCAATAAAATATTATATAATATTTTAACTTGATAAAATCTTTAATTATATTTCATAACTTTCTTTTATGTTGATTTTTGTTTGACTTTAATGAACATTTATTTTAATATATTTTATGTTTAATATAATTATGTAAATATTATTTGTATGAATCGATGACATCTCTTATCAATAATGCATTATATAATTGTTTTCTCGTTGTCTCTAATGATAAAAATGTCATACAAAGTGTTTCTTACATTACCATTAAGAAGATAACACTTTTGGTGTTGACTAAACATTTGCTTAAAATATATCCATTAGTCTGTGTCTGTATTCATCAATTCATTGCATTTAGTTTATGACTAAAACATTACACTGTATTTGTGAGAATATTTGGAAATTAAGTTTAAAATATACAGTATATTGCCTTCAGGTTTAAAGTTAATTAAATTTATAAATATTGAATTCACCATTTTGGATTAATTTGTATACAATATCTAATTATATCTGTTGAGTAGTTTTGAAACAAAATGATATAACCGACAGTTTATTATTCTTGAGATATAATTCTGTAAATTTATATATAATTAAATTTTAACTCTATTTTCTTACTCTCGTGAACACATTATTAAAGTGCTTTGTATTATATTTACGTTAAATTGTAAAAAATCTCATTTTAAAAAATGTAAAGATTATTCATTCTGTCTTAGACTACATGAAATTCATATTTCTTTACTCAACAGAATATTCAGATTTGAAAATGTGTTAAAAATATAAGAAATGGTTAGAAAATACACGTATTCTGTAATGACATGAACCAAACTAATCAATACTAAACTCGTTTAATGCCTATTGTATTGGAAATAATTGAGTGAAGCGTTGATTTTATATTTGGCAGTCGTGTCAACAGTCGTGGCCTATCTTTTAGTCGATCACACGTTTAATGTCAACCTATTATTTGAGATCTGATATAAGAAATTATGTTCACTAATGAGCACATTATTGGATTAAACAATGAACCAATCAATCCAGTTGTCCGTTTACTTCAAGTAATATTGCAACTAATTATTCCCAAAACAATTATTTTTCAATCATAAACGCAAACAAAGGTTTTGTTTTATATTTTTATAATTTCCAATACAATTGTTTTATAATTGAAATAAATTGTAATTAATGCTAAATGAAGTGCTCTTACGAAACAACCGGTGATTATAAAAGCTTATGAGTTGAGTCAAATTGCATCTAAATATTTGTTATGTTAATTGATATGTTTCTCAATTATAATGCATTTAATGAATTTATTTAATTACATTTTACAGTATTGTATATATTTTATATGATGTAACCGTAGAGATAAGGCACAGATCTTGTAAATTAGTTTCATTTGTTGTAATGTTATTCAATATTTGGCATTAGATGTAAATATGATTTCATGAAAATTTATAAAATAGTTTATACCGTAAATAAAATGCTGACAAATTTTTAATAAATTAAATTTGCATTACTTTACATAAAACAATAAAACCTTAACGATTCAATGCTCTCGTTATTAGTCTAATCACTAGAAAAATGCAAAAGATTTCAAAGAATTATTTCTAAAAATAAATTATAATTTCGTTTAAAATTGTGAGAAAAAACATTTGTTGTGTTTTTATATCGATTAATATTTGGCAAAATTCTGATAAAATGCTTAAAATAATAATTTTTAAAATAAATTCTGTTAATTCTTTTCACAAAAAAAGATTACCTCCTAAATCAAGCATTAGATGAATTGTAGTTATGTATAAAAGTGGGATAAAAATAATTAATTATTAAAATAAAACACAAAAATTTATTGTTTTGCAAAACAATTTTGTTTGATTTTGGTCTTAAAATTTTTAGACATTAATTTTAATAAATATTATAGCACTCGTTTGTCAAAGAATATATTTTTGTGTGGTTCACAAAGTACGCTCGCACTGGTGGGAGAGGGTGTTGGCCAATGCGAATGAAGGGGAGGGGGTATAGAGACCTTATTAAAGTTTGCATTAAAATAATTTAGGAGATTAATACAATAAGTAAATTTTTAACCACAATTCAGCCAATTTTATCTTTATAATACATTATTTAAACAATTGGTTTAATTTTAATTAAATTATTTATCATTTTAGTGACACTTGATTTTATTATTTAGAGGTGGAAGGGGGTAAACGAAACATGCGAATGTATTTTTATGACTACATGCAAACAAAGGGGAAGGGGTTTAGATTTCTTAAAACGTAAAACATAATATGTGAATCATCCCTTTTATGTTATAAATGAAATTTTAAATGAAATTTTAAAAATGTTGAAACCAACGCAAAAGTCAACATATTTCCTAAATATGTAAATCTTTGTTATTTTATAATAGGATTTAAATAAAGTATCAAATGTGTAATATAATAAATATATAATTACAATTAAAATTGTAATCAAAATTATAAAATACTAAATTTTCAACAGAATTTTTAAATTAAATGTGGATTTTTAGTATTAATGAGAAGTTATAGGAAAAGTTACTTTTAATACTGTGTAAAATTTGTAAAATCTGTAAATGATATTGTTAATTTAAAGTAATTTTGCATTATTTCACAGAATATACAGATATTAAACAGTTTTTTGAGAAGTTATTAATAATATTACAATAAGTATAAAGTTATTTATTAGATTTTATATAATACTGTACTTGTAGTCTACAAATTGTAGAGTAATTTTATTTTTCTTATTAAAATCTACACATCATATGACTTAATATGAAACTTATTATTCAAAATGCTTTCAAAGAATCGGAGCGTAAATACAGTATTATAATAATTACATTTATTATAAAAGTACAAATCTAGTTAAAAATCATATTTATTATCTATTTAAAGCTTTTTATAATTTCGACTTCAATTAACTTCAAGTATAGTATTTGATATTTAAAGCTTTATTTGAATATCACTTTTCAACTAATTTGAATTTATTTAAAACATTACATAATGTCTAATCCCTTTCATATCAATGATTTAGTTACTAATATTAATACTACTTTCGGTTTAAATGTTAACAAATGAATGAATAAATCCTTTCAAATAAAAGCACTTCTATTACAATAAATACTTAAAAAACATTATTATTTAAAAATATTTCTTTCAATTAAAACATTATTAACATTACAATGAAATGTATGAAAGTTAAAAAGTTTACGGAAAATCATTTTGATAATCATCAGTACTACTGTCCGATTCATCGTTGACTACCGGCTTATGTCCGCAATTATTGGCAGAGTTTTGTTGGCATTCATTACAAGTGAATTGAATGCGAGAGATAGCGAGCGAACCCACATTTGGTGGTCTGTTATCAAAATGGGTTTCAACGAAAAAACGCGGCGAACCGGCCGTCAGATCGACGCCGAGCGACAACTTGTGCCACATTTCAGTTGTCGTCCCAATGCTGTCACCACTCGTCTCGTGTGAGCTATAGCTCCAAAGGCATCGATTCTCTCCCTCCTGTTGATAGACTATCATCTCTTTCATGCCATTCCCTCTCATCATGTAATCAATGCTTAGACAGCCTTTCAATTCAAACACAAACATTTAAAAATATTTTCATATTATGTTATACCAAATAATTGAATATATTATCAGCAAAACGAGTGATACCTTTAGGATAATTTTTGGTCGGAAAGTAAGGTGTGATGAGTCGGGCGCCACTCGACATCGACGTCGTGTCTGTTATGTTAAGCCACAGGTAATTGGTTTGTCCTAATAGTGGTCTCATTTGGTTTGATCTGAGTTTAAAATAGTTGCCAACGATCTGGTCATTGATGACACCGCAGTCGTTACGATCAAACTCACAGCTCCAGTCAGCGCCGGGCGATCGGTCCGGTCTGGCCGTTGGTCGCACAGGTCTGACAGGTTTGACAGGTGTGGACGGCTTGACAGGTGTTTCGGGTTTGTCTGGATTTATGATCTCGTATTCCGGGCCGTCTTCCGGCCAATCGCGTGATGACACCTGCCGTCCAACCGATTGAGTCTCAACTGATATTGCAATTAATACCAATAAATATAACATTAATGAATTCATTGTTAATGGTTTGTGATTTTAAGGCACACTTCTAAACACTTATTTGTCAAATGATATATTTAACTGAATATTATTTAAATTTCTTTAGGAATTGAAAACAATATAATAAAGAAAATATTTATGAAAACATATCTATTATTGCAGTGAATGAACACAAATTCATCACAAAAATGCTGTCATAACTGCAAAAAAGACAAGAATTTATGCATTTTCTGTGTTTACTCTTTTAATCGATAGTAAAATCAAATAAAATACTAGTTTTACTCAACCATTGCTTACGTGTGAAAAACAGGTAGTTTTTTAGGATTTCCTCTCATGCCATACACTATGCTATTAATTAACATCTTGATAGATATATTTACATTTAATCCCTTATTTAATTATGTGGTAATTTTATTACGAAAATGAATCATAATTTGTTATAATTATTAATAACCGGCGTTTTGTCATATATTTATTGTGATATCAATATCTATGGCTTATATTATAGATTGCGTTACAATTTGTTAAAACTAAAATGTTATCGATCTCTAAGAGAGAGGTTCAACAAAATGTTTATATACTTATCAGTACCTGAAATATCATTGAATAACTTATGAATAACTGTCCAAAAATGTTGTCCCACTCCATGTCTTACAGCAAATGTCGTTTTATCTCTTATTCAACACTCATTTATACACTTTATAAATAATTTTATAAGAAATTAAAATTTATTTTATTTGACTAAATTTATCTGTAAAATAAAACAATACTTTTAAAATTAGATTTATTTTAACTCACATTATAAGTGATATAATTTTTATAGCATAATAAAATTATATATCTATCATAGTCTGCATCTCTAACGCATTATTAAATTGAAATAAAAGGCAAATAATAATAAAATATAAAATAAAAAACAGAGAATATAATAGTTTTAAAAAACTATAATTCATATAAAGTTATTAAAGTGACAAAAAATAAATCTAATCTCATATAAAAATATATACCAATACTTGGGTTACAGTACTATTAGTTAAAGAGTAATAGAGAGAGAGAGAGAGCGAGTGTGGGGTAGTGTTGGTCAGTTAGCTTAGGCTAAAATATATAATTCAAACAAAATAATGGCACAAATTATAGTAAAGTTCCGATAAATTGGTTTAAATCGCATTCATTTGCATCGTTTTGATCGCACTCTCCGTACTTGAAGGCCATGTGAGAGATGGCGGCGAAACCATTGGCGCCGGCGTTGGGATTAAAGCGGAGTTCAATGAAGAATCGCGGATCGCTTCGACTCAAGTCGACGGTCAGACTGGCGGTCGACCACCGATAGGACCGGTCGTCGCTCTTCTGCCAAACGCAGTAATTCCTGACATCTTGTTGTATGAGATACAGGCTGTCGATGCCATTGCCGCACAGCATGTACTCTATGGTAAGGCATCCATAGCGACATCCATTGGCCGGGAAGTAGGGTGTGATGAGTCGAGCGCCGGCCGATCGAGCGGTCGCTAAGTCCAGGTACAGGACACCCGACTTACCGAACACCGGACCCATTGAGTCGGGGATCAGCTTAAAGTAGGACAACATATTGTGCTGGTTTTGGATACCGCAGTCGTTGGCACTGAACTCACATCTCCAGCTCTGCAGCGCATTCATTGGCACAATCTCTGGAGTGGTTTGCGGCTGAATCTCTCGCTGATTGTGTCGTTGTCTATGAGATCTTCGGCTGTGATTTGGTTTGCAATCGAGTTGATTGTGGCAGTCGTTTGGCAGTTGTTGTGGCGGTTGTTGTGGTTGTGGTTTGCTTTGAGACTCAATTGGTTGGCAGTTATCGTTGTCGTCGTCGCCGTCGCAGTCAATCTGCGGCTGAGTTTGCGGTTGTCTTCGGTATTGGAGAGCGTATTGTCGGTCAGAGTTAGCCCGAGAGTGGCGGGGGTTGCGGTCGCAAACACCCCCTTCATTGCATACAATGTCATTACCGGCCAATTCATACGGAGCCCGACGTCTATGGTTTTGTCTATTATAAGAATAGACACTATTTTGGTGATCAAACAATAGGAAACATATAACCACTGAAGTGAACAACATTTCAATCCTATTGACGATAAAACAAAGTTTGTTTTACAAGCTTTTAATACATGAAAATTGTTAGATATAATAATTGTATCGAATTATAATTAAATCTATAAAACAATTATTGATAAGAATTGTACTATTTTTACAAATATCAAACATTTGTTGCTTAAAGAATAATCATATTATTCTGATATTTGTAGCAATTATTTGAATAAAAATGTATTATTTTATCACATATTAAGTTTGATACATATTTTTATGATAAAAAAGGGTTATTTTTCGTATATACTGTACTGTAATTCTATGTCAAATTGTTTATCGAATAAAATGTTTATTTATACATAAAAGTAAATAAATTAAATGATTTATAAATAGGTAAACGAAAAGTACAACTTATTTCTCATTTACTTTATTTCAAACCATAGAAACAGCACATTATTATAGACTAGATTATAGACAATACATCTCTCACCGAAGTGATAGCGAAAATGTTAATTATTTACAAATTGAAATGTCATTCAAAGGTATATTAAAAATAGTTTAGCAAAAGTAAACTTACGAAAGGAGTAATAAAGTAATTACCTGCCGGTGCTCTCAATAATTATCGCATATATAAGTCTGACAACTGGTATACAAAGACAAACATATTATTTTCGTAGCAAACAATCAGTTGTTTGCTAAACAAAAAACTACTCGTAAATTGAGATAAAAAACATTGGTTTGAATGCAAACCCCGTGTGACTGAACTCCTTGTCTACCAATTCGTGCTGTTCTTCGTATAAGTCATACAATATTTTTCCCTTTCGTTTCAGACATTACTTTCTCCGAAATGTAAACCCATTTTCAAACTACCGTTTCATTGAATTCACGCATAATTGACGACCTGTTTATCGGTATTGAAATTCTTGTAATTTTTTAAAAAATTACATGAATATTACCAAGTTAGTTTTTGCCAATAAACATGTTTTAGCCCACGTGGCTATTAATGTATAGCCAAGGTTTAGCTCATAATTAATACTTTCTTATCATTAATAAACATTTTTAATATGTTTACCAATTCTTTTGTGTCTATTTTCAATCAAATTAGTTCATCACTACTGATAATACGATGTCTTTATTAAACACTTTTGTTGTGAAAAAAAACATATTTAAAGCAAATACGAGTGCAAATAGTGCTTATCATACGTGACTTAAAAGCATTATTTTCCAGCAATTAAAGCAAAAGACATAAATTATTGTTAAATATTTTTGAATCAATCATCAGATTTCACGATTTCAAGCGGAAATGTCTTTCCGATGTTATATTCAATTGATTTAAGAATATATATGTTATTTGTATAAATAAATTAAAATTTTAGTTACTTTAAATAACACAAAGAATATCTATTTATTAATACTCACTTATTGTTTAAATTCTTACGTTTAAATACTTTTAATTTAAATATTAACTTAAAAACACATTTTATAATAACACTTATAAAAATGTTACAAAAATAACAGTATTTGACAATAAATTTTAATTCAATAAATTTAAAAATAATTAATATATTCCTAATAAATTAATGGCTAATATCACGACATTAATAATAAATATTCTAATCATTTTATTATGTAGTTATATAAAGCATTATTACAAATATAATGGCTTTTCTAATACACTACACAACTCATAACTTTATTTAAATAATATTTAATTATTATCAGTCATGTTATATGACTTGAATATAAGTGAAATGATTTCATTTGAATTTAAATACAATTGAAATCAGTGGCGGAATCACATATAAGGCTATTAAATATATAGTAAAAATCAGTAATTCATACGTCAATCACAACTACAGTGGTGTCGGTTTGTTTCATAAAAAAAATTAAAATAATTAATTCAATAAAAACTCCTGTTAGTAGTTATTAATTAATTAAACTGTATTATGTAATAAAATAGCAAAGTATGAAAAACTCATACCTAATATCAGATATAGTTTAAATATCGGCCGAATATACAAAATAAATAATCAATGCTAAAATATTTTAAAGAAAATATATTTAAATTCTGGTTGACTTTAATTTATAAGTTAGTACAGTATTTATAAATTTTTATTATAATTGATATATGATTTTAGTAAATGATATACAGTGTAACATAAAATAACTGAATTTAAGTTTAATAAAATGTGGGCAAATCATTGAGATTATATAAAATTAGAGATCTCTAGCGATGACCGAGAAATTTAAATACAGAATATTAATGTGATCTTGAAATTCATGACATCCTTAATAAACGTTAACTCATTTTTGCAGATAAGACAACACATATTCAATTAAATCCATTTTTTCACAAACTATTTGATGCATTTAGTAAAGGAAATGTCCATTTTTTGTTGTTTTCATTTATCTATAATTTAATTCAACTGATTTATTTAAAATTAAAATAAAGCATTGTATTAATTTCGTTAAATAAAACATTTTATTGGAAATAAGTGATTATTAATAGCAATACACATTGAATGTATACATACTAGTACTGCATAACATACTGCATAATATACTTTACATAAATATTTAGTTAATTTTATTCAATTAATTATATTAATTATTTATAATAATAACATCTAATCTTATGTTTTAATCACATCTCCGAAATAAATGCATGCTTTTATTGTACGCTATGGTTTAACAATGAATTAAAAGTTCATTAATAAATAAATTTAAATTAAATATAATATTTAAAATATAAGAAATAAAAAGTATTTTAAAAAACAAAAAAAATCCAAAACTCGTGAAATCCTTAATCGGAGTCCAGGAGTCGTTGTCTCATCCGAATGTAATTAAGCAATGGATAGACATCTAAGACATCGTTAGAGCTTCGCCTCAAAGACATCCTTCTCATGGGTCCCGTCAGACAAGGAGTGGCCGATTCATAGCCGGCTATAATACTGGAGCGTTTGCCAAACCTTGGTGGTTTTTTCATGTCATAGTTGTTGCAACCGATCGGCGCCGCACTCATTATTATGAGAGACAGATAACAGATTAAAATCACTAAATAAAATGTCGATATTTTCTTCAATTCCATTATTTCTTCCCAATTCTTGTGTTTGTATTTCTGGTCAAATATCAGAGTAATTGTTATTATTAATTAAATTATGAATTGTGAAATTTAATTATTGTTTAATAATTATATAATGAGAATTGTATAAATATTGTGTGAATAACAGAATTTGACCACATTTTGTCACCCTGCTAAAATTTAATTTAAAAATATTATGACATAAAATTAAAACTATGTCATATAACAAAACGCCATAACTATTTTGTCTGAATCCATTGGGATTCCAACGCAATACTCACCCAAATAGTTAAATCTCGTAGATATTTTGGGCCATGTCATTCAATGGGCATCAATATATGATACATGGTATTTTATATTTTATTATATAAGAGTTTGTGATTTATTGCAAGCATTTGCTTTAGATTTATAACATTTATAATCTAATACTTTTAAACACATAATTAACTTATATATTAAAATTTCCAAAATATTTTCAAAGATTAAATTCTTCGAGTGATGTCTGATAAACAGAGCTTTAACTTTATAACATGTTTTATAAATGATATTTTTAAAAATGAATTTAAGCAGTCTTACAAAGTCTGGCCAATTCTGTTATCCACACAATATACTATATACTATATACAAACACAATATAGAATTTATTCTTTAATACTCTAAATTTAGTTCTCTAATACTTTGGCATATTATTAATACTATGCTTTTGTATAGAGTTAGTGGTAAACTATTTAATGACTTACAATTAATTAGATTTATATTAACTTTTTAATATTATTCAAACAATAGATTTGATAAAATAATTATTATATAAGTTTTTAGATGTTTTATTAATGAAATCTTAAGATTTACGTCAAACACTGTTTTTCAAATATTGAATGAACCTAAAATAAAATTTATTAAAATTAATATACAGTATTAGTATTATTTTATATCAATTCATGGCTCACATACGCCCACTAAAAAAATATCTCCCAATGTTTTTGATTCATATAAAATATATTTGATTTTAAATTAATTAAACAATTATATGTATCGTATATCCCCTTTCAATACTCTCAATACACTTATTTCTAATAATAATACAAATTTCTTGAAACAAATTATTTGGTTATTAATAGCATTACAATACGAGTTAGGGAACTATTCAATAAAACAATTTAAAATTATTAATAGTGTAATATACTGTATATTAATACAGTACATATTATACATACTACATACATATTAATACTGCATAATAGAAATACAATGAACTACAAAAGTAATGAAATATTTGATTACCTATTAATTCAAATAATTGGATGTAAGATATAATGACGAGAGAGTGTGAGAGACAGAGAAGGGATCACAAACTCATATCACTCTTTATGTCTAAATGTAGTGTAAAAGAAGTCAATCGTTGAGCACTTGTTTTAATACATAATCTGTAATAAAAAGTTTTTGCACTTTTTTCTGAGAGGACTTCCAATGAAAGTCTCCAACGCTTTGACCAAACGGTATATTCACTTAACTATTGCTCAGTAGTTAAAAAAGTATTTCATTTAATTTCTCGTTAAGCTCTTTATATGCGGTCCGAAAGTGTTTAAATGTGTAGACAAATGGCGACAAACAAAATGATATATCCATTCACTTATTCATTATATAATGAGAAGCGTTTCGTTTTGTATCACACTTTCATTTAATATTGTAAAATTCATTAAAGTCTTGAATCCAATATAATAACTACAGTAAGAGTTACTTATAATATCTCTATTTAATCCTTTAGATTAACACTTTGTTCACTCCTTCGCATAAATAACTAAAAATATAAAACAATATTTTTAGTTTTTTTAACCGTAAATTAAAATCATATGTTAATTAAAATTAATTTTTCGGTAACGTATTGATAGGTTTAAGTAAATTAAGTGTGAAGTGTATGCGAGAATACATGATACAACTCAAGGGATATCGCTATCAATGTTTAATCTGCTAAATAGTGAGTATGTAGTGAACGGAAAGGTAAACTTTTCATTAAAAATTGACATTAGTTTCACACTTTTCAATAAGTAATTATTAATAGTGAGAAAACAGTTTTTAAACGTCATTTCATCCAATGTTAGGTCTAAACAATGTTTTTTTAGATAACTACTAAAATAATCAACAAATGAATTATATTTAACACAGAATTCAACAGAATTCCCAAAACTATTCACTCGACTCCACGTTTTACATGTAATCAGACGTAAGAATAGCTAAACATTTTTGCTGTCGATTACCGTATTGTTTGCTATAAGAGTGAGTGAATGTCTCGTATATATGAAGCACTTGTCAGGGCATTGAAAGCTTTAAATAAATTCATTTTAGAGTACTTTTGACATCAATTGTTAATCATATTATTTAACGAAAATATTTGTTTTCTCACTAATTTTGCAACTGTTGTAACTTTACATATATTGTTATATTCAATATTATATAATATACAATGTATTTATAACAATGTATAATAGACCAAACAAAGAATTGATACAAAGAATGTATCAAATTATTATTTACTATACTAGTTCATTTTAAATAGTAATTACTTTGTAATGTATGTAAATATTTATTTGATATTTCATAATAATTCATTAATTAGTGAAAACTCATTCAATAATAGCGGAAACTTAAAATGTTATATAAAATAGGGAGCATTTAATGTGTTAATAAACTGAACAATTTAGTTAATGGTAGTCGTGATAATGTCTGTACTAATAACCAAAGCCTTTGTCCATATATTTTCATTACCTCATTAAATATAAATGATTTTATTAGTATTACAAATTAATGGTAATACAACTTATCTTATTTTTTAATTAATAAATTTAATTTAAAAATTGAATAAAAAATTGTTTAAAAAGTATAAAGCATTGCATTTTGTTATATTTTACAGGAATTTTATTCATATTTCTATATAAATTGCCCATAAATTAAATATTAAAAGGTTTACGAAAAGAGGCTATTATTTAAATTAAATGTAGTGTAACTTTAATGCCATTATATATACATTTGGATAATTATTTTGGTTACTAAGACGCCAAGTATTTTGTGGTTAACTGTTATAAATATATTTATCGTTAACCATAATCATCACTAGATCTCATTCATTATGTATTAAATATAGTGGTATTAATGTCTATCGTATAGTTGTCTGGATAAATAAATTAAAATGTAGGTTTGTAAATACGTTATGTGTATTAAGGTTTTAATATAAAAATAAAATATAATTTTTATTAAATATTTAAACAGATAATTATATGAATTTAACTATAGTTTTAATTAAAAATAATAATAATCCACAAGTTAAATATTAAGTTTATATTAATTAGTGCTAATTACCAATTTAATTATAATATAACATGATATTTTACTGTAGATTAAATTTTACAAGAATATGACTTTATTATAAATTAATTCATATATTTAATTATAAGTAAAGCACGTCATAATTTAAGTTGTGTTTATAATATTATTTAAAACCTATAAATTTTACTATAAAATACACGCAATTTTTTAATTATTTTTGAGAATGAAGAATATTATCAAACTAGTTCAATAAATTGTAAGGTTATTTACTTTAGAAAATTACAAAGTTTCAAAAACAATCTTTGTTTAACCTACTGTACATTTAAGATCATTCAACGTTTATTTTAAATATTTTTAGTTTAAATATACAATGAAAACAACAATTGTGTTTAATTAATAATTTTATATTGAATAGTAAAACATTGTATTGAGCAAATACTGTGTATTAATACACGACCATTATTCAAATTACGGTTTTACATTTTATTGTAGGACATTGTATAATATAATATTGTTTCTCCAGATCTATACTGTGACTGAAAACTTACAGTTTGTCTCAATCTTTTATAAAATATAAATTTGTTATCAAATGAAACAAAATTAATGTCAAAAATGTGTGAAAATTATTTTTATTTGATTGGTTTATCGTTGTATCAAAATTCAAACGAGAAAAGACACAAATGGTTTAATCCTTTCCTCGTATTGGTTGTGATTTTCATAACAATTACTAAACTAATAATATCTTTGTATTTGTGTCAAACAAACACCAATACATGTATATTAATGGGTGATTGGATTTATTTCTTGAAAAT
>CAJPIZ010001244.1:0-17700 GCA_905368565.1 Medioppia subpectinata | reverse complement strand
CCCCCTTTCCCTCCCCTCTCTCGCTCTCCAATCGATGGCCGATAAATAAAATTTGAATAAATTGAATGATAATTAAAAACGCCAATTATGTAAATGAAAGTGTTTTTCGATGAATCATTGATTCAATCAAAAGAGCGTTTGTTTTGTGTTTTTGAGTGCTTTTCGAATTGAAGAATAAATCTCTCTTTGGTTCACATTTTAGGCATTATTTCGAAGAAAACCATAAAAATTATAAACGAATGAAAACACGATTTCTATTTCGAAATCTATTTTTAAAATTCTTTACAGATTTTGAAAATTATATTTCATTTACAAAACTATTGAAATAATATTTGTATTCAAAAATGAAAGTTAAATATTTGTCAAAGAAATTAAATTTCATTTATATCTCAATATTTTTAAAGTCAAAACAAGTTTTCAGAAGTTTTCGTATAAAAAGTTATAAAATAAATGACTTTTGGAATGATTTATTCCAAAAATTGTCGCAATTTTCCCAAAAAAATAAGTATTTATTACGAAAATTGTGAAAAAATTAATATTTTGAGGAAAAATTTGACAAAAATTGTTGAAAAGAGAAATAATTAAACGAATTGTCGATTAATGTCGTAATAAATGATTATCTGATTTCCAAATGTCTTTCAAAGACAATAAACTTATTATTATTTATGGATTTATTGCAAACACAATAATCATTACAATATATCATATCTTCGCCACAATTGTCGGCAAAAGTCAGAATTGGTTTTAATTTTTATACAAAAATACAAATAATTTTTATTAATTTAAAAAAGTGTAATTTTGACCCAAATTTGTATTAAAATCACATTTAATGAGAAATTATAGTAATTATAGAGAAATGCAATGTTTTGAGAGAAATATTGATTTTTCGTGAATAATATATCCATTTGTTGCCATAGCGTGAAAAAGAGCGAAAATAAACCCTTTTTTCAAGAAAAACAATTACTATTGAAAACGTTTGAGTGATTAATAATTAGAAACATGAAAAGAGCGCCAAAAAGAGATCCAAACTGGGTTTGAAAGCCGATCCAAAAAAGTCCTTCGTTTCCCTTCGAATCGCTTATTATTAGAGTTATAATTGTTTTCACATAAGAGACGATTGTTGTGAAAAAAATCCAACAAATTGTCGTAAAAATGGAGCCAAAAGTCGGGAATTGAATGAGAGGTGGATTTGGACTCAAAATAGCGGTTATTATGATATAAACTGCGATTAAATGCGCGAAAAGTGTTAAATAATTGACAAAACAAACGCTTTTTCTCTTTTGGTAAATCATTGCCAAAAAACATCCGAAAGGAAAACAAAGGGCCGAAAAAATGACCACAAAATGGAGACAAGAGTTGCCGAACGGAAGCGCGGAGAAGGGCTGAGAGAGAAGTGATTAGTATTTCAGGTGTTTTGCAGTGCTTTTACTTGAATGGAAGGCATGACACCAAAGGTGGAGAAACAGGAGAAACCGATGACAGACAACAAGTACTTGTATTTCCGGTTTCCGATTGTCTGCGAATTCGGGACAAGAATTGTTATTTGTGTTCAAAACTCGAGAGAGAAATACGTTTTTGTTGTCCACGTCTTGTGGTGTTTGGCGTCGCGTCTCGTGACGACAGTCGGGCAGAGATTGAAGCAAAACGAGAGAAATCCAGGAAATAATTAAAGTCAAGAGAAGAGAGGAAAAGAAGAATTTCGCCGAAAATCTTAGATTCGATTCCGAATTCATTGCGTTTTCGCATTCGTTTTGTTCGACGCCTTGAAGCAAAGCGAAAAGCGTGGGAATGAAACCGCTTAAGCCTAAGGGAAGAGAGATTCAGTTCGCGTTCACAACAATACAGTGAATACCTTCGCCGATGAGGAATGGCGTCAAATATTTGGTCTCAAATCTGGCCATAAATGGGAGGAAAGTGAGCGAAGAGGTGCAGTCGAGGAGCGCGAGGCCGAAAGTGGCCGCAAACAGCACGACAGAGCGCTCTCTGCCGAACACGACGAGCGTTTTGTCCCAACACGTGATCAGCAGCAGACACGACACGAGGCCGACGAAGAGCAGCGCGTGGGAGGCAATGGTTTCGTCGCAGAGTTTGTATTTGCGGAGAAAGAAGTAGAGAACGGGTCCGACGTTGGCCAACTGGATGACCATGTTCATGTCGGAGGCGAGCGTCCATTTCTCGGGCAGTCGTTGGATGAGAACCGGTATTTCGAGCCAAAGACCGGCGATCGCGATCCACGAGCCGAAACCGAAACACAGGGAAAGGAGTTGAACGCTTTTTTTCGTCATATTTGCGATAAAAGTGTATTTATGTTGAGATTAAGTAATAAATAATGTAAATATAGATAAAGGTGTCTACAGAATAAAGTGCGCCCCCGACTGCCGATTCTGCTCAAACTCGCCCGAAACCACTGAACACTTGTTCAAAACCCTCACT
Source organism: Medioppia subpectinata (assembly GCA_905368565.1). Classification (NCBI taxonomy): domain Eukaryota; kingdom Metazoa; phylum Arthropoda; class Arachnida; order Sarcoptiformes; family Oppiidae; genus Medioppia; species Medioppia subpectinata. The sequence continues at coordinate 15,267 of CAJPIZ010001244.1, read as the reverse complement.
TTCACACTTGCATCCAATTGCCTTCACTGTGGAGAGCACTCGCGCCATCGCTTTCTCGAGGCCACCGGTGGTCACGTGATTTGGACACAGCGCCGGAGGCAACAACAATATAAACAAAGCAATTATTTTGTGAACAATTTATTTAATTATATTTGACTTTAAGAGGAATTAATTTATATAAACATTGAAATTAAGTCTTATTTAAAAATCCGATCTTTCAGTCGATTTGAACACAACTTAAGAGACAAAACAATGACTAAAACAAGAATTATGAACAAACTTAACATTATTTATGGCAATTAAATAAAATTATAAATCATTTAAAAAATACAAACAAAATATATTTAAGTCCTTAAATCGAGATTTTTCGTGTATTTGAAGTAAAACTAATAGAAATCAATCCTTAATTAATATTTGTTTCGCGAATAAATAAAACCATTTCTTATGAGTTATTATTATTTCGTTATTATTATTGCACTTAAAATCTCCACACAAAACACAAAAACACTTATTTTCAACAAAAATGAATTTCGTTTAATTCTTGTGACAAATAGTAGAATCCGTTATTAATCCGAAAATTGTCGATTCCTGTGATATGAATGCGTTTCCGGAATAATTCAAACATCGATTGGGGTGTCGGCGACGGGAAGATTGCTTCGTCACAATTACGAATCGGTTTTGTGGAAAATGTTTATAAATGTCAATCAATTTCTTAATATATATTTGAATTTATATCAATATTATAATTATAATAATCATTAAATTTATGTGATATTTATATATAAAGAGAACATTCTTTAAATATTTTCCATTTATTATATTTCATTAAAAGGCGTTTTTTTGTCGAATTATTAAAAAAATCTTGAATTTGGAGACAAAGGGTTGAAAATTGGTTCCAAAACTGACGAAACGAGAGAAATATGTTTCAGTTTTTGAGACACAAAGTCTCAAACGAAAGCAAAACAAATGACTTTTGGCCAAAAAATGATGAAAAACCTCAACGAATAAATATCATACAAAATGTCGTCAAAAGGAAATGTCTTCAAAAAGGATGCGTTTCTTATATAACAGTTATTAAACGTTTTGAAAGGAGTTTCGCATTTCGGGACAAATGAGAGAAAGAATTACTGTTTCACGCGATTAGCTGTCAATGGATTTGTCGGTTGGCGGCGGCGGCGGCGCCTCCTTCCGCGGAGGCATTCTTTCGTTCATTTTGTCCAAACCCTTCGCCTCCTCGAAGCTCGCGATCTTGTGGTGCGGCGAGAAGCCGGCCAGCGCTAGAGGGAGACACAGTCAGAGACACAGTACAGCACATTAGGACTTACCGTTCCTGAGCGTGTTCTTGCCGCCGGAGAGCGCGCCGAGAGGTAGAGTTCCGGTGGGAGTGAGACCTTTGAGTTGGAGCACGGATTCGCTCTCTTCGCGCAGAACGGAGAACACGCGCGCCATTTTGCCGATGGCGCGGATCTTGTTGCGGATCACCTCTTTGCGCGCCGACGCTATGCCGTCTCAATGGAAAGTTGAGGTCAGAATCACGCGTCGCGACAATGGAAGCGGAAAAGCGTTAATTCGGCGCAAATTAAGGAAACAAACGAAAAAATTAGTGAACTGCGGCGGACATGCGCTGTGAGTGCGATGCAAGACAACAATACCTTCGAGTTCGCTCTCGAAGCTCTCCTCGCCTTCGGTGATCAACTCGTCGTCCGAACAGATGTTGAGGAGATTGACGAGCATTTCGGTCACTTTCTCGCCGACGAAGGGCAGCGACCACGTGAACACGTCCATGAAGTTGGGCAGCCAATAGGGATGCGGCGAGCAGTTGAACTGCCGGATGTTCATCACGTTGTTCTCGTACTTCAAGACGGCCGCCTTGTTGTTGTACACGTCCAGATAGTTGGGCGCCGAGAAGATGGTGATGAGGGAGGGGAAGCCGGTGACCACCGACTTGCGGTACATCCGGTAGCCGGCGTCCTGCGCCTCGTGGGCGCGGATGATGGAGAGGAGGTTGTTCTGCTGCAGGAACTCGCAGCACGCGCCGTACGAGTAGAAGTAGGAGCAGCCGCGCACGCTGTTGTGCGTGAAGTGCTCCACATTCGACTTCTCGTTGCCGAAGTCCTCCAACGGGTCCGACCACAGCAGGTCGCACATCGGGCCGAACGCCGGCGGCTCCTTGAAGCGGTCCAGCTTCTTGATGTCGTCCAAAGTGTGCACTTCCGGCGACAGACCTAAACATATGAGTGTTAGCCTTGATTTGGAGTCACGTGACGCTCACCTCCGTGAACGCAGAGGAACTGTCCGTTCATGAGAGCGGCCAACGGCAGACAGTCGAAGGCTTCCATGCAGGCGTCGTACACGCGCTCCGAGTATTTGATTTTGCCTGAAAGGGACAAACGTGAGACACGTGACCACAACGAGAACTATAGTTACATTCGGTTTTGAAAGTGAAGTATTCGGTGAGATGGCGGCACTCGTGGTTCCCGCGCAGCAGAAACAGCGTCGTCGGGAAGCACAGCTTCAGCGACCACAAGTAGAGCACGCACTGCGGGGAGAGCGTTGTAGTACAGGTGACGTCACAGTAGTGATCATACCTCGATGGAGAAGTAGCCCCGGTCGACGTAGTCGCCGAGGAACAGGTACTTGGTCTGCGAGGGCGGACCGCCCACTTCGAACAGCTTCATGAGGTCGTAGAACTGGCCGTGAATGTCGCCGCAGACCGTGACGGGCGCCTCGATGTCGATCATGGTCTTCTCGGAGCGCAGAAGTGCGGCGCCCTCGTTGATGATGCGGAGGGCGACGTTCTCCTCGATCCTACCCTCCAGAATGAAGTGCTGTTTGAGGATCTCTGTGCGCGGTTTCCCCGTCTTGGCCTCAAACACGTCGGCCATCGACAGCTTGTGAGACGGCGGGAACGGAACGCCTAAAGGAGGAATGCATTGTTAGTGTTGTGACGGCGTTGTTATGGATATTCTCGCGTGAAGTGAATATTAATGCAAACATTTGCGCGAATTCACGGCTTTTCGCTTCGGACAATGTTTTTGCGGGGAATTCGCGTGAAATCAATGTTCGGCAATAATTTCGCGACATTTTAGGCAAAAATCCATAAAAAGAACGCATTTTTGGCGAAAATAACGCGAAATAAAAACAAAAGGAAATAAAGTGTCGTTTAATGAGAAATGATTTGCATTTTTAATGAGAGAATAAAACAGAATATTCTTGAAAAGAGGAAACGAAACAGAATTTCGGAAAACGAGACAAAGATTCGGGAATCGAATGAAAGGAAAGAGAAATCGAACGAAAAATAGCGGAAAAATGGAAACAATTGTTGAGAAAACGGGAAAAAGAGTGAAAACATTGAGAAAAGGGAAGTGAATGGACAGCTATGGGAGGGATGGGAGGGACGAGTGCTGTGGCCGTCGCAGCGCTGAGTGCGGGGGTGTGGGGGCGGGCGGGAGGTGTGGGGGCGGAGTGGGGGCGCGAATGGACTCACTTTTGATGATGCGGTCAGTTGTGGACACTTTTGTCGCGTTTTGTTGATTCGATTGATTCGACATTTTGTCAGACATTTTGCAATCGGTTTCCAAAGTCTCAATAAAACAGCGAAAGTGACGTTCACTACAACACAACTCCTCTCTCTCTCCTCGCAGTTCATCACTGCTTTGCGCGCATCCGTGTTGTGCGCGACTGCGCCCTCTCGCGGCGCCAATGCATACAACTCCACACTATGGGTGTCTATAATATGGCGCCATCTCTGCGCGCATTTCACAACCATTTTGGACACAAGTTTGACATTTGTCTCGATTTGGACTCAATTTCATAATTAACTAATTGTTGGAAACGAGCGGCGAATCAGACGAAAGCGGTTCGGAGCGGAAGAGCGGACAAAAGTGACAAAAGCGACAATTATTGGGGAAAGAGATGCGAAGGAGCGGTGTCTGAGTGGAAGCGAGTGTAGAGTTCATTGGAGTTCAATGGCTGCTGAGGAGGGGATGGTGTGTCGCATCTGTCACTGCGGCGAAAGCGATTGCGACGACTCCCCTTTGATCACGCCGTGCCTGTGCTCGGGTTCCCTGCGCTACGTCCACCACTACTGTCTGCAACAGTGGATCCGGAGCTCGAGCCACAGGAACTGCGAGCTCTGCAAATTCCATTTCAAACTTGTGGTCAAAAACAAACCGCTGCACAAAGTATGCGATTGTGTTGTCGTGCGCTAACAATACTCTCTCTCTCTCAGTGGGAGTCGCTGGACATGACGGCTGGCGAGCGGCGGAAACTGGTCTTCAATCTCCTTTTTAACGCCATTTCCATGTTTTGCGTGTTTTGGTCGATATATGTGTTGATCGAGAGGGCGACGGCCGAAGCGCGCCACGGCTTGTTGGACTGGCCCTTCTGGACCAAGATGCTGGCACGTGTCGCAGTGTCGGTGTTGTGATTACTAACCGTTGTCTCTCATTACAGGTGGTGACGATCGGGCTGTTCGGCGGCATCGTGTTCCTATTGGTGCAAATCCGAGTGTACGTGTCGATCGCGTTGCGCTGGAAACGCTACAACCGCGTCATCCTCATCGAGAACGCGATCGCAACAATCAGTTGACATTTGAATTAAACTATTTATTTATTTATTGCAAACGCATTGTTGAGCGCACTCTTGTGTCACACCGTGAAGAAGAAGTCGTTTTGCGCCAAACGCACGCTCACAATGAACCACATGGTCGTCGTCCAGAGGTCGCGCGCGAGCGGCCCCACGTGATCACCTTCGTCCACGTTGAAGGTGAAGGGCAACATTGAGCCGCACACCTGATGCCCGATGTAGAGGATGAGCGAGTTCATGCCCGGGTAGTGGAAGGGCTGGCCTGCGAGAGGGGAGAGCGTGAGGGCGATGTGTTAGTTGTTGTCATGGTTACCGTTCGGCCACACGTTCCGCACGTCTATCAAGTAGTAGAGGAGGGAAATGGCGAAGAAGGCGGCGGAGGCGGGAATGAGGACGAAGGACAGCGACCACAGGTTCTTGTTGACGGGGATCAGGCCGGAGGCGCCCAGAGCGGCGGCCAGAGCGCCGCAACCGACGCCCCACGCGATCCAGCGCACGATGCGTTGTCTGGGGTTCGGAAACGAGATGAGGATTTTGCCGACTTGGAGGCCGAGGAACGTCAGGATTATGGAGTTGGTGGTGCCTGCGGACAGAGGGCGTTAGTGTACTCATTGGGGGCATTGTAGGCGCGAACCGAGCACTCCTTCGGGGTCGTGGATCAGGTGGAACTCGTCCTTCGGGTCGTACAGGTGTCTGGCGGTGAAGCCCTGATAGAGGTGTTTGTCGGTGAAGAGCCACCTGTCGATGTGGGCGGCGGCGCCTCCCGTGCACGCGACGGCGCTCATATCGTCGGCGATGCCGCCCGGGCCTGCGATTGGATTGATTGATTGTGTGTTGTTCTGATTGGTTGAATACTGACCGACATATCCTTTGAGGCAATTGTCGGCGAATTTCCAGCCGAAGGTCAGACTTGTGTAGAGGAGAGTCATGAGCGCGACAACAATCCACTCGAACCAATAGGGAATCACGTCCACCAATTGGTGGATCCGAACTGAGGGGGAGTCACGTGTTAGGGGGAGAGCAACATGACTCTATACTCACGCGCGCCGAACAGCTCGCCCTTGTGGAGGAGGAGAGAGAGCGCGTGACTCGAGGCCACGACCAGATAGGAAACGCCGAAGCGCTGCAGAACGCCAGGAATGCGCAGCGTCCGCCAATTGGCTGTGGAAATAAAGGGGGTGAGAGGGGGTTCAGTGCTGTGATTGGCTACCTTCGCCGTTGGAGTTGAGGACGAGTCCGATGGCGAAGAGCGTGAGCGAGCGTTTGGCGATCTGGAAGAAGATGAGTTTGGGCGGCGTCTTGTGTCTGACCACTTGGCTCTTGAGCGAGATGGCCATGGTGGTGCCCATGATGAAGATGAACCACGGGAAGATGATGTCGGCGAAGTGGAAGCCGTCCCAGGGGGCGTGGTCGAGGAACTCGTAGCCGCCGGCGCCCACATTGACGAAGATCATCATCAAAATGGTGATTCTGCGCACAATGAGAATGAGAACGCGAATTGGGAGCGGAAAGAACGAACCCTCGAAAGCAGTCCAACGACTTCAGGCGCTTCCGCCGTTTGTCCTCATTCTTGTCGTCCGGCTCTTCGCTCGCGATCTGCGTCACGTGACGCGCTCTGTAGCGCCAATACAGACGTCGTCCGCCGTAGAAGAGGACGGCCAGCAGGACGTACACCGCGGCCGCCACGACCAGCGGCCAGGCGTTGTTGCGGCCGTCGTCGAGGGTCTGTGTTTCGCACGAGAAGTTGTGGTTTGCGCCGGAAATGCTGAAATGAAACACTCGTTTAATACTAGAGAGAGAGGAACGCGTTAGGAGGGGGCGGGAGTATTGATCACGTGATTACGAGATCTTGTGGATCGACTGGTCTTTCGGCGAGATTTGGTTTTTGCAGAAAATCTTCTCTTCTTTCGAAAGCAAATAATCGGAAGAATTCTTGGTTTCGGTGATCGCCCACCANTCGTTTAATACTAAAAAAGAGGAAGGCGTTAGGAGGGGGAGAGCAAGGATCACGTGATTACGAGATCTTGTGGATCGACTGGTCTTTCGGCGAGATTTGGTTTTTGCAGAAAATCTTCTCTTCTTTCGAAAGCAAATAATCGGAAGAATTCTTGGTTTCGGTGATCGCCCACCAGAGGGCGTCGTTCGTCGAGTTCTTCACCACGACTTCGCTCTGGGCGTCGATCGCCGTCCAGAACACGAGCGGACACTAAAGGGGGAGGAATTACTACACGAATTGACCGCAACTTCGGATCTCACTTTGAAACAGTCCTCGAATTGGCGCCAAATGAAGAGCTTTTGTTGGCATTTGTTGGCGAAGTGGAAGAGCGCTTCGTCGCGCGACAGCGAGTCAGTCACTGGTTGCGACATTTTCACGAGCGAAGAGTTGGATTGTTGTTAAATGCCATCAAAAGTGCGATCAAAGATAAAATTGTTTTTATCGCGACTGTTATGACGCCGTGACGTCACACTCGCGCGTCAATTACGTCCGCAATTACGCAACACTTCAAAGTTACTCAACTTTCGCACTTTAAGCTGAGATTAAGTTTCTTTCACAACAATTGCTTCAATACTTGAAAGCTTCACAACTTTCAAAGTTTGCATTTCTCCTCGACTGCTGGGAAACTGCACTCTTTGTCTGAATTGAGGTTCAGGTCAACTCAACGTTAATCAACGTTAATTCAGGAGAAAATCGGCCAAAATATCACTTCCACCTCCACATCACTACATCACGAGCCTTCACACCGACGCCACGAATAAACTGCAATAAAACCCGATATTCTGTGTTCTAATTCTGCGCTCATTTCGCGTTCGGATGAACGCTTTGACACAACTTTTGTCAAGAATACAAGTTCTCAGCCAATAATGAGCAACAATGCGACCTTGATCATCACGTTCCCCATGTCTACTCATTGGGCATTCATCGATGCGTTGGAAGCGAAGGTCGACATGAAAAGTGCGTTCTCGTGCCTCAGAATCGGTCTGATTGTGGCGCACGCGCTCTCGCTGCTGGTCGTGGTGGTCGTGTTGGGCGCCAGTCTGCTGGCCATCGCTCTCCTCACCGCCAACGACCACAATCTGCCCGAAGTGCAGTTCCGAGAAACACGTAATCACTCTCTCAACCAATCGTTGTCTAACTCTTGTTGTCAACAGAACGCGCGCTCCGAGTGGCCGCCGCCGCGATGGGCGTGTCTCTGGTCGCCACTCTGCTCTCATTGGTCGCCATCTTGAAGCGCAACTGTCTCTGGCTGTTGGTTGGCTTTCACGGCGTCTCAACACTCGTTCAGCTCTCGAGACATCACTTCCTGTCCACTTCCTTCCATCTCTCGCTAACAATGACCACAACTTTGTACGCGTTTCTCGCCAGTCGCGAGTCACGTGATCAACACATTTGCATAATCAACTAATTCAAGGATTTTTTGGTTTTCAAAAACGAGTTTTGCTTTCATTTTGGAAATAATGTCAAAAATATGTTTTCTTTGAACTCTTTTCTCAGTTTTTTGCGAATCTTTTCCGAAATAATACTCTTTTTGTCGATAATTGCATTCATTTCTCAAACTGTTGTCATTTTACCGTTAATTTCCGTCAATTCGGGACAAAAACACAAATGTATGCGAAATTCAAATCCAATTACAATAATAACTAAGTCTCGCCCTCTTCTGCAGTTATCGTCGCTCTCATTCAATGCTTGGTTTCTCTCGCGCTCTCAATCCTCGGTTTCTTCGGTTTCCTAGAAAACAACACCAAATGTCTCGTGATTTTCATCGCCGCACAGCTTTCGTGGCTTTTGATTGGTTTTCTGGTGTTTGAAAAGTTGTTTTTTATTCACATTTTGTTCGCAATTATTTGTGTTTTTTATTTAACTCTTTTCGCTCTGAAAGAGAAATAAAAAAACTCCAAAACAAGGAAACGAAGGCTAAAGTGGTTTAAAAATGGCAACAATCGCGAAAATGTTTGAAAATGCGCTCATTTTTCGCTTCATTAAAGTTTTTCTCGAACTTTTCTTTTTAACTCTGATTTTGGTTTTAATTGTTTTTATCGTTTATTTTGATTACAATTCGGAGAAAAACCCAGAAAAAGGTAAACAATGCGTGAAGTGAGCGTGAATTCAATGTCCTCTCTCTCTCTCTCTCTTCCAGTCTTCAATGCGATCCTCTTCTCCGGTCTCTCTCTTCTGCTCGCGATTATTACGTTCATTGGTATTGTTGTCGAACACAAACACGTCGTCTTCGCGTCGTCTGTCGTCCTCGCGGTCGTCGCAGTGGTCGTCGCGCTCTTCCACTCGATTATCGCCGCAGTGGTGGCCGCGATGGTCGCTATGACGACGGCGGTGTTCGGGGCAGCGGTCGTGTCACGTGATGGGCAATGAATATGTATTTTATGACATTTTTGATGAGTTTTGAATAAAGTCACGAGAAAGCGATCACTTCGACCACAGAAATGTCGAAATTCGTTTCTATGGAAACAAACGCTTAATAAGAGTAAACCGAGTCACGTGACACTCACCTGAACACAGGCGCTCGTTGTCGAAGGTCTCGCATCTGTCGCTCTGGCCTCTGGTCAGCGACTCGTCCACGAAGAGACCGAAACGGCCGCCGCCCGACCCGACGCAGATGGAGCGGTGGTTGGCGGACATGAAGAGCTGCTGGGAGTGGGAGGTGATCTTCTGGGCCTTCCCCACCCACTCGTACTTCGCGTGCGTCGGCAACAGTTGGAAGAGGAAGGTTTCTCCCGTTCCGAAGTATTGACCGCTTTTCGACATCAAGTCCAACCGCTTGGACCACGAGGTCGAGCAGAACGCGCCGAACACCTGAACAGACATGTGATTACATTGCGTCATTCCATCTCTATTCTCTGAACTCTCTCTCGCTCTCTCTCTCTCTCTCTCTCTCTGACCTCATTGCCGATGGTTTTGATGAGAAGTATTGTTGGCTCGAAATCGGCGCAAAGCGTGAAAAAGGTCTGCAAAGAGTTGCCGTTCTCTTCCGAACAGAACACCACTTCCGGCTCGCGCACGACCAGGCGCTCGGGCAGCCACTCCCACAGAGTGTCCACCAGAGACCACGTGTTGAGGATCTGTGAGTGGAAGTGCTGGGGGGCGATGCGCGCGCCGATGATGTAGTCTTTGGCGGAGATGACGTCACACTTGACGTGAAGCGGGCTTTCGTTGAACGAAATGTTTTCCGACTTTAATTCGGCCTTCGATTTGGCTTTGGCAATGTCTGCGGGCGAGAGGGGGGAGGGAGGGGTCAGTGCAATGCAACACCAATGCAATGGCAAACCTTTGCGCGAGAGTGACGTCACTTTCAAGGCGACGGAAATGAGTTTTTGCGGCGAAATTTGGATGTTTTCGCAGAATTCGCGCATTTTCTCCAAATTGATTCCATTCTTGTGTTTCTGGCACTGAATCGCGAGCGACAATGCGATCCGGAAGAGGAACTTCTCGCCCTCCACCAGAAAGCAGTCGATGACGCGAATCACGTGATGAAAGGGCAGATAGAAGATCCCTAGAGGGGGAGGGAACAGTTAGAGTGAGCGTCACGTGACATCACATTTACATTGCAGGTATTCGCCGAACGCCGTGTCCAACGCGTTGTTCTTGAGCTTCTCGCGCGCGTCGGCGCCCACTTTGCGCGGCCGCAGAAGTCCGAGCTTTTTGGTCAGTTTGACCAGAATTATGGCGTCTCGCGATTTGTCGGCTTTCGTTGTGGACATGAAGTGCACGTCGCGGGAGTTGATCTAAAAAGAGAGGGGGAGTGAGTGTCACGTGACGTGAAGAGAGCGTCGCTTTCTGACCAAAGAATACATGCATTTGTAGACATCGATGACGTCATGAAAGTGCAGGAATAGAGCCGTCAACGGGTAGACTAGAGGCGCGTACGTCACGTGCGGACAACCTTCGGGAGAGTAGAGGTCAGCGTCGGCTAGAGGTGGGAATGGACTCACTTTGGGAGAGACTCCAGAGGACGCGCGTGACGTCACGCCTGCCGTCGGCGTTGAGGGCGAAGAAGCGCGCGACTCGTGGTTCGACGAATTTGGGCAGTTTTCTGGTGTCGAAGTGTTGGTCGGGAACGTCGTCTTCGGGAGCGGCGCGCGAACAGTGTCTGAGCGCGAGTTCGCGCCACAAGTCGTGACGAATCGCGTCGTCCAATGGGAAGCTCTGGAGGCGGAGAACGGTTTTGAACTGCGCGTTGGAAGTGCTTTTGGCGCCGATTGTGGCGCAGATTGTGGTCTCGAGAGAGAGCGACGAAGAATCGCACGAAAGGTATTCTCGTCTCATCGCAGAAACGCCCACAAAAACAAGTCTCACATAAATTACGGCTTTTATTGCAGGAAATGCGCGTAAAGGGCGGCCAACGAGAGGTCAATGACCGCAAAGACAACAACGGATTCGGGAATCAGGATTGGAGTGAAGACGTGGATTAGAAGCGCGAGAGAGAGGAGAAGCGCGAAGAAGGCCACCAAAAGCTGGTTTCGGAGGATTGCGGCCAAAGCGGCGAACACGAGCGCAGAGGAATAGGAGAGGAGGCGGAGGATGTCCTTCACGGCCAGCAGTTCTTTTGGGGGATCAAGGATTGGGATTAGGATTATGGGATTGGATATAAGAGTGAATACTTTTTTCCATCAATTGATTCGAGATTTGTTTGAAATTCGTTTCGTTTTGAATCGAAATTTGAATTAATTTTTCGTTAATTTCTTGAAAAGTTTGAAAACTTTGGAAAATAAACCAAAAAATGAATAAAAATGTGAGAAATAAGAGAAAAATGAACAAAAATTGAATCAATTTCTCGTCTTTTTTAACCATTTTGCAAAACACGTGACAATAATGAGAGATAACGCGAAATGTAAACAACTTTTAATTTTGATAAACATTTGAAAACAAAACAAAAAAACGTTTTTTAATAAATAATTTTCGGAAATTCTTTGCGAATTATTTGCAGAGTTTTCGAACAATACTGCGAAAGCGCGCTCTCCTCCGCCTCCGCGCTCTGCTCCCAAATGGCGTGAATGGTTTGCGCGCCCTTTTCCGCCACCAACATCTCCACATAGCGTTTGGCTGCGGGAGAGAGAGAGAGAGTGAATGGGGGAGTGCATGGGAGAGTAGTTACGGTTTTTGGAGCACACGTGATGGATCGCCCAAATGGCCCACAACTGGACGGCCGGACATTGCGCGCACTGGAGGAGCGGGAGGAAGGGCACGAAGGAGCGGTAGGCCACCATCTCGATGTCGGGCGTCTGCCACGAGAGCACCACTTCCACCTTAGGGAGACACGTGATTAGAGGGAGTTCAATGACCTGTGAATGACTCACGAGTTCGTTGAGAACGTCCGGCAACTCCTGCAACTGCTGGCCGTCGGACGACAAGTGCGCGAAGATGCCGGCGGCGAAGTAAGAGACGTCGATTTGGGGCGAACGCATCAGTTGTTGCAGAACGCGCAGGAAATGCACGTCGAGGAGGTTGTGCCGCAGTTCGCGCACTTCGGCGATGTTGTTGACCAGACCCAACACTTTGGTCTCCACCGCGCACTCGCCGGGGAACGTCTAGAGAGAGAACGGTTAGAGGGAGTCACGTGACTATTCTATGGCTCACGTTGAGGACGCGCAGATAGAGATCCATTCCGCGCTTCGAGAGAAACATTTGACACGTTTTCGGCGATTCGTCCGTCAGGTTCCAGAGGGCGCTCAAAGTGAACTTCAGCATCAGGTCGTTGTGGCCGCCGTCCGCCACGCGCGTGCGCACAATGGCCAGCAGCGCCTCCATGTAGTGCGGGCGCGCGCCCAACACACTCGTCTCTGCGGTGGAGATCTTGGCGGCCAGGATGGACACGATGGCGACCGACATGCGGTTCATGGCCGCGTCCTTGAACGCCACGAGAGAGTCCAGCACGAGTTGCGTGCAGTGGAAGCGGTCGAAGGTCACGTCTTGGAGCACGCGATCCGAACAGAGGGTGAGGAGCGCGTTCTTCTGCAACTGCTGGTTGTTGGGGTGCGCGGCCATCGCCAGGAGCGTCGTTTCCACGACAGCGCGCAGCACGTGTGGATGGAGACGGTCGCCATGGTCGTTCTTGGTCAGGTTGTAGAGACACGCCGTGGCCGCCATCTGCACAGAGATCACCGCCAGGTGGCGTCGCATCGGGCGCACAATCGCGGCGATGACGTCGGGCTTCGCGTCGGAGAACGCATGCGTCAGCGCGTAGAGGTGGAAGAGCGACTTCTGCACGAAGTTGGCGCGCGCTTCGTACCGGTGCAGCGCCAGGAGGATCTGCGCCTCGGAAGCGCTGCCCGCGACCGCCATGTCCGCGCAGGCGAGGAGCGCGTCGTCGAACGCGAGTTGCGTCGCCATGACTCCCAGAAAGTCCAGTTTCCTTCTCTGCAGAAAGCGCGCCAAAGAGCGCGCGTCGAAAGTGTCGCCTCTGCCGGAGATGTCGAGCGACTGCAGGCGCGCGAACTCAGTGTCCAGCAGAGGGCGCAGAAAGTCGTGTTTGCGCGACGACAGCGCGTCCAACGGGTTGTCGGTGTCGTCCGAGACGTCCAGAAGCGCGAGTTGTGGCAATTCGCGGATTGTCGTCATCCACTGGTCGTCGCACTTCAGGTTGTAGAGCGCGAGCGCCCGCAGACGGTTGCCATAGCGACGGAGGGCGGAGATGTCTTTGACGCGCGTGGCGGAGATGTTGAGCGATTGGATGAGCGGAAGGTCGTCCACCACGATCTCAAGGCCGTGAGCGTTGAAGTCGGTGTGCGAGACGTCGAGCGCGCGCAGGGATCGCAGTTTCGCCAGACCTATCACGACGCAGAACTGGAAGCAGTGGTCAGTTGTGGTCAACGCGTAACAACTCTCACCTGATTGGCCGAAGTGAAGGCAGAGCGCGACACGTCGAGGAGTCGCAGTCGTTGCAGCGATTGGTCGCCCAAACAGCCAATCAACTCGTTTATCGTGCATTTCGAAAGTCGCGACACCCGGAGCTCTTTCAGCGCGTGAGAGCGGAGAGAGCGCAGCGAACGAGTGGTCAGAAGCGACGCGTCTTCGATGCAAACGCGAGACAACGGCGTCGACGCGAAGAGGGGTTGGAGGAGAACGTCGTCTGGAAATGGAAGACAGGATTAGTGTTGGAAAGCGGGTTAGCTTGTCGCATGGGTACACGTTTTTGAAAGTTTAATAACCAAACATATTATACATTAAATTTATATTGAAATACCTTTTTAACCATCAATTGGATTTTATAATTGATTTTATATTATTAATCAGCATTAAATTCTACATCGAATTTATATATCATTTATAATAAATTACGTAAATAATTTTTTTCGAACAAAAGTTCTGTATAATATGTTTGGTTATTAAACTTTCAAAAACGTGTACCCATGCGACAAGCTAACCGGAAAGCGTTTGTTTGGGAAATACCCGTCAAGTGGTGTTCGGACAGCGTTTGCAGCAATTCCTCGACGAGAGCGGCGCTGAGAGGGAGAGCGGGAGAGGCCGGCGATGACGTCACCGCGCATTCGAGCGAAAGGCGCAGAAAATCGAAACAATATTCGCGAAGAGTTTTCGGCGAAACAAACATTGGATTCGACTTAATGTTTACTGTTTTGCACTCATTCTGACGTCAACTCACGCTTCGGTCCCTTTTGTCACAATAACTGACACTCAGTTCGTATAAAAAGGGACCAAAAATGCGGTTTCTGTTCAAGAATTTTCTTCATTTGTTGCGTTATTTGTGTTTCGAATTCAGGAATAAATTTAAAAATAGAATAAATTCTCGAAAAGAAGAAAGAATTTGAAAAAGAATTCAATTTTAAATCAAAAGAAATCCAAGTTTTTCTTAATTTTCAACAAATTTTATGTTTTTAGAAATAATTAGAATTTTGCGTAAAATTTGTATTAATTTTGATTTTTCGACACTTTTTCTCACTTTTTGCCAAAATTTGAAGAATTTTATGCAAAAGTGAATAAAATTGCAAAAAAATAATTAAAAAGATTTGAATTTCGTTTCAGTTTTCTTTCAGGAAATGAAAAACAGATTTTTTGAAATGAATTCCAAAAACAAAATGAATTCGAAAACAGTTTCTCTTTTGGTCTCTTTGTTCGCGCGTGAGTTTCCTCTGAATTATGACAACTGTCTTCATTGCCCTCTCTGTCCAGTGCTCGCTGTCGTGACGTCAGCGTCGAGTCCGTGCGACAACAGCCCCGACCCGGTGGCGTGCGGGCGCGCGGTGTTGCTGAGGGGCCAGTCGCACATCGGCATTCCCAGCGCGTGCTTCTCCCCCGTGGACGCGGGCCCCTGCGCCCAGGACCTGATCCGCATCTACTACGACTCTAAGACGTACACGTGCAAAGCCTTCTCTTACAGCGGTTGCGGCGGAAACGCCAATCGCTTCGTGAGTGTGAAGAACTGTTACAAACTCTGTCATCCCTATTATCGCCAGCGCTTCGTCTCCCTTTCCAGCGACGCGGGCGCCGCGCCCAAGCAGTTGGCGCCCTTCTGTGAGTGTCTATTGTCACGTGTCACCACTGTTTCTATGTCTGTGTCTCTTTGTAGCGAAGAAAGAGGGCGACGAACCCGACAGCGAGGAGGCCGCAGCGTTGGAGCGCTCGCGCGCGACGTCCACCACGACAGCGACGTCGGAGACGACAACCGAGGGAACGACGACCACTGAGGGCACGACCGCCGAGACGACGACCGC
>CAJPIZ010001243.1:0-17704 GCA_905368565.1 Medioppia subpectinata | reverse complement strand
AGAGAGAGAGAGAGAGAGAGAGAGAGAGAGGGTAAAAGTTTTTAAATAAATATATGTAAAGAAAATATGGACAATAAAAATGAAAATAAATGATCAAAAAAGTGTCACAACAAAGAAAGAGAAATGGAAAATAAGTTATACATAAATATAATGTTTAAAAACAAGAATTTGAAAGAATTTGTAGATTTATTCTCGTTATATATCGAGTCATACGAGACATCGTCTGTGCAGTCAGTGATTGAGTGCTGATTCACAGCAGAGAGTATTTAATTTAGTTTCAAATAATATGAAACATTTGCGTAAAAATAAATGTTAATAAAAGGAGAAAAAAGGATTTTCTTAAAAGTTAGCGAAACAAAGACACAAAACTTCTTAATATATGTTTGTTTAGGAATAAACAAAAAAGAAAATGAAAATTACAGTAAGTTTTATAGCATTGCATAGAATTATATTATAGTGTATTACAGACTGAGTCTTACTATTTATTCAGGTTATTGAGGCATTACATGCAAATGATGTGACAAACGTTATGGCATTAGTATCTAAATGTTAATAATAGTCAAAAACTAACGGATCGTTACAGTATAGGCATTGAAATTCATGGCAATTGTCTACAAACCCATACAATTGATTACAGAGTCATTCATTTCATTAAACAAATATTGATTACAAATAAAGGTCCAAATAATTAAGTCTCTATTTATAAAGAGATTCATTTAAATGTTAATTAAACTTATGATTGTCTAAAATGGTTGAAATTGAGTTTTAAATATTTATATTAAAAAATAATTATGTAATTGATATTTATTATAATAAACGGTGAAAATGATGTGAATTATTCATATGAAAAGCACTTTATATTAAGTATAAATCTATTCGAAGTGTTTAAAGAGCTTATAATAGGATTAGACTTTTATGACTGGATATTATATACATATAGGAGACATAGTATGCAATAAAATTGTGGTATAAATACTCAAACCATACATTATATGTCATAATAAAGTGTTTGTCTTTTTAAGAAGTTTTATCCATTTATATGTTAACAAATAGAAAGGGATTTTACTTAATGTAATGTTCGCTCCAATTATGATACTATTGTATAGAGATATTCAAAATCAAAAAGTGGAAAATATGGTCAAATATTTCAATTTTTATTTAGACAAATAGTCAAGATTTTTACGAAAACATGTTTAAAAAGTAAATAATGATTCAAATATTAAATGCAATAAAATAGACATTCCTTAACCTCTTTAAGCGAGTTTGTAATCAATCAATGCCTAAACCGAGTTCTCAGTTAATTAATGATACTTTTGTTTGTATTGTTGACAAAACAACAGTATTATAGTCTGACGTTAAACAAAGTTCAATAAACATAATGTGTAGTAATCATTAATTTTATGATTTATCAAATTTTTGTATGCAATTAGTAAACAATTTTTATTTTATTTAAAAACATTTTTGGTCATCAATGGCTTGAGATTAAAATCATTTAAATGACTAATCTTTGTGTTTACAAATTAAATTTATTATTTTAATTCATAAATCCTTTGACTTATACAACATTTCGTCAAATATTACTAGTTTTATAAGTTTTTAAACAAACTTCAGTAGAGTGTGGCACACATTATGCCGTATATAAGACTTATTACATTTAAATATAAAATATATGATTACTTTTTTAAATTAGTTTTTATTGTGTAATCGAATCAATAAACGTAATATTGCTTTATATTCTCAATTATATAATACAATATTAACCAAATAATGTAATATATTTACAATAATAAGTTTTTAAATATTCATTTGATTGTAATAGATGTTTTTGAATAAAATATAATAACTTAAAGACTAATATGAATATTAAACTGTACGTACAGTATGCAATGTTAGTAAATATTATCTGTAATAAACTAATTAATATAAGATCTAAGAAATCTAATATACATGTATGTTTATTATATGAATTGTGGTCAATAATCTGATTTGTTGACAGAGAGTGGCATTTCAATCAACTTCTATCTGTATTTATTCTCCATGTATTGAATTCATTGCATTTGTCACTAAAACCAAAGTCAAAAAACTGATGAGAAAATAATATATAAAATCCAAACATTTGTTTACTCGAAAAGAAATTAAATTAAAAGTAAATGTGATTTGAAGTCATTAGACAAAGACTGTTCAAAAAGTCAGTAATTGTGTTAATGATATATAAATCACAGAATTTGTGGTTAAATGAGTTGCACTTAACATAAGTAAGAAGTGATCGTTTAATGACTGATCACTAATTAGTGGTGTTTTAATAAGATTTTACTTTCGAGTTCAACACTTCTAATGGATATATCTTTCTATTAATACAACAAATCCATTGATTTTCAATTGAAATGCTGTACTCATTGTAACCCATTGTAACCCAATGTATGATTTTAAAAATAATTTATACAGTAATCAATAACCAATAGATAACTCTATTTTAGTGGTAAACGAGTAATATTTATAATATAACGACAACAAACACCCATTGGTTTTCCATTTCGCAAGAATATAAGTGTGACATAAAATATTATACAGTATATTAAGATTACTCTTATAATAATATTGGATTTTCGTATATTTACAGATCTCTACAAATAAATGTTAAACTGACAGAACTTTTAGCGGCAAAAATACCCACAATTAATACCAGAATTCAAACAAGAATTGCTAAAATAAATAGTAATATTTTTCAAGTTTATAAATAATATAATTAAATTTTTAGTCACGAATGAAGACCAATCTATTATATAATGTAATTTTATAGTAAATTTAAATATTGGATGATATTTCTAATTGTAATGTGAATTTAACATTACAACAATCGTTTATACATTAAATATTATATTAAATAATGTTTTATTTATTTCATTTTTTTCTAAATCTCATTATTCATTCATTCTGTATAATAAACATTTGTTAAACAAAATAGAAATAAAAATCTATATTTTTACTGCACTTTTAAAAGCTAATGTGTCTTTCAATTTAATTAACATTTCTTTAAAATTGTAATAAAAATTTTAAAATATAATTTCTTAATTTAATTGTTCTTTAAATCATATGGTTTTCTGGAAAATGTAAAATATTAAATCATAAGAATGAACATGCACATTCAAATGTATACATTAAATTACCATATATTTACCATAATATTTACTATAATATATAAATTGACCAAGTTAATAATTAATTATTACTATTGAGGAAATGCATAATCAACACCTATCTAATATCTTTATACATAAATAATTTATATTACAGTTTGTTCTGATACTTTAATAACTTGAAATAATTAATATAAGTTTGTATTTTATTTTAAAACTGGTCATGAAATTTAAATATAAAATTGAAGTGACTAAACAATATGTAATTAATAATAATACCAAATACATATAGTTAACCAATCTACATTTACATGCATGTGAATTTATATAATCGAAGTATCTATTTAAAACCGACATTTGTCAGCTAATGTATAACATAAAGTATATTCATTTTAATTACAGGTTTTTGTGACAAATATTTATAATTTATTGAAATAACTAAAAGTAATGGACAGGGTAAAAATTTCTAACTGTTATAAAACCTTTTTAATAAATCATAGTGGTAATCACTTAAGATAGATGGTCATTTTTTATAATTTCGCAAAAATGAGAAATTTTACACACACTCTAACTAAATGTTTAATGACTTTTAGCTAACTTTTAATATGATATTCTAGCTAGTAAAAAACTTATTATATTTGTAAGAAATCCTTTTACTTATAGTCTTAATTTAAAATTGAATTAAAAATGTGATATTTTTTATTTGTAACATTTTTTCAATTAGATTCAATAATTATTATGTTACTCATAATTTAGTTACTCAGATTTCATAATATGAATACATAATAAAGTATTATTATTTTGTATTTATTTCTCGTTCATCTAAAATAACAAAATTCTTGAAAAGTTATTTAAATACAATTTTGAGTTTCAATGACTGAATTTAATTAAAGCATTTGTTTGGATTCACTTTCAGAGACAACTCCTGAATAACTAATTAATCCTTTGAATATATATTGAATGAGCGATTGCTTTAAGCTTTAAAAATAAAGAAATTTATCAAAATTAAAGCAAAGTTTTTAAAAAGAGTTAAATAATAATTACAGCTCTAGTCTATAGACATTTTGTTCAATTGAGCAAATAGTTATAAATTAAAATTATATAAAATATATTAAATATCTATAATTAGATTCCGGATTCAATTATCAAATATAGAGTCAATTACTGACATAAAACACTTCTTATAAGATTATTAATGAAACTGAAAGTGATTTACGTCTACATAAAAGCCACAATCAATGCATTGAATATAGGTTTCAATTTAAATGTCAAATTAGACCAAACCTTACAATACAATCCCTAAATACACACCTATTTTATATAAAGGTACTTTACATATATGTCTATTGCGTTACAAGTTTTTTACTCTCAATAGTCGACATTTAATTATTTATCAAAACAATTGTCACTTAACTATTGAAAACATTATAACAAAATAAAGTATTGCAAATCGGTTGTTGATATAGATTTAAATGATATATTTTTATAATAGTTAGACAATGAATATAAAATGTTGATAAACTTTTGTAACATTCTACTTTTATAACATTTATAATATATTACATAACAATTTGAAAAATTGATTTTTTGGTTGTGATAAATGAATACACAAAAGAAGATTATCGGATCATAAATAACCAAAAGGTTATGCATTCTTATTATAAAGTTAACGTTTAAGGGCTTATCTCGAGTATAGTTTTATTCCCATTTTTAAACCTATACTTGTGTTACAATACAATAACTTACACATCATTTAGTCGATAATGTTTTTAATCAAAATAAAAATGTCGCTTAATTAATATTGTAATTATTTAGTAATTATATTTTTTGTCAACAAATTTCTTCATACTGTAATAAAAACAAACAATTTTGAGTCAATTTTTGACACATTTTTACTGTTGTTTTACAAAGTTATCAATATTTTTTATAACATTCATTAAATTCCTATAGTTGTGTAAAAATTATTTTAATCCTTTGATTATAGCATGAATTAATTTTAATATTTATTGTTAAAAATATATACATTTTCAAAATAAATGAAAATAAGACTGTTTTTAATTATTAAGAATAAGGATTGAAAAAATACGATACCTATTATGTGCCGATTTGCAAGTTTTGCTAATTATTATCTTTCAAAATAAACTCAAGATTTTGTGCAAAAACATTAACGAAATAATTTGTAAATTGTGAAGGTTTTAGTAAAAACTATAAAAACTCTTGAGTAAAAACTTTATATTTAATAGAATTTATTTCATTAAAAATATATTTAAAAATAAAATTCTAACGAAATTAAACGAAACGAATCGTTATTATATAATGTGCTTTGAATACTCATTTAAATTAATAATTTAATTATTTTCTAAGAAAAAGCAATTGAATGACATATTTACTAAAAAATCATTAAGCAACTTTTTTTTTATTATTTGCTAATAATAATTTCCCGGGATTATTAGTTAATAGAATTTAAATAATAACTAAAATATGATAATTAAGGAATACATACGTAAAGTTGTATTCACTACTGGTTTAATATTTGTAATATTTATAGTTATTTATTAAAATTGTGTTTATTTTGTTTTTTAATAGCAATTATGAATAAAAAGATTAGTTACCAAAAAAAAAAAAGATAAAAATATAAATAAATAACTGCAATGTCTGTTATATTAATATCATTAGTGGCTCTGAGAACCGATTCAAATATTGGTTTTTAAAATAAACAAAATAAATAAAACTTATTCGTGAATATATAACATGGCATAAAAGTTATAATGGCATCCAACATATTTGTAAACATTATAATGAAAATTATTTCTATTATGTAATGGATTTATTCAATAATTAATAATATATTATATAATGGCATATATTTTATGCACTTTTATAGGCTTACTGTCGATTAAAAAAGTTTTACTTTTATAAAACTTATGATTTAGATTAACGATATAAGTGATAGTTTGGTAATGTATAGCCTAAGTGTTAAGTAATGCACAGAAAATAGTTAGTGTTATAGTAATACCAAATACTAATACTATTAGCGAATATATCTCTTTTGGCTAAACGATTATGGCTTTAAAGACTCGCTTCTATAATAATAGTTAACTCTATTATGTATATTACAGACAGCTTTTCATTCATTTCATTAAACATAAGATAATAAATTTATTTTCTCAAAGTTTCACAGTCTTCACGGTTTTGTTGACTCTATTGACATCAAAACACATTAGGATTTTGTTAATATCAGACAAAAAACGAAACAGAGAATGCAATTAAGCATTTTTACACCACATATACTGTATATATTGCCTACTATTTGAAAATGTTAAGCAAATACTGTGAATGCAATACGAGTTTTAGTGTACAGCGATGTGACAGCCAATAGGTATGACCATAATTAAGGATAACAGGAAATTGGGATTGAGTTTTACTTGAGATACAAGTGATGCTAAAGAGCACGACTCGTATTGACATAATATGCCGTAAATGTATGGCAAGTATTGGTTATAGAGGTATGACTTACTGTCGTAATCGTACGGCACGGGCGCTGACTCGACCCTATCGTTCAATACCAGTATTAAACAAACGGTGACTCCGATTAGGCCAACAACTGATAGATTATATTTTGCCATTTCGTCTATTTTTTGTTTAGTTTCGTTGGGTTTCCTATTGAAATATATTCATATTTATGGTTAGACTTCATTAGTAGATCAAAATTACATTAACTTTCACAATATTTTATTAATAAATAGCCTTTTATTGATTTTAGTTGTTTTTTGCATTAAGTGTTTATCTCAAGAATACAATCTATGTTTTCTTATATGTGTTAATGATAACAAGAATTATAGAATATTCTCTACAATATTATAAAAGAGTATAAATAATCAATTCGTTATAAATTATTCAAAAAGAAATAGTAATATTTTACGCAAAAAAGTTTTAAATTTATTTTTTCGATTAATTTTTCATAAAACTTAACTTAAATAGAATTTCAAAGATAAAAGATAAATATCGTAGCCTTAAAAATTAGTTATAAAAAATCATTACATCATTAATAAAGTTTTTTTGTCTATTAAAATATAATTTATATTTTCCATTAATTATTAAGAATATTACCCTAAATTTCATATATAACTCCGAGTGTGTATGGCAATAAAGTCAATTTATAAAAAAGTTAAACTTATCTACTGTATAGGTTTGTATATTAACTACAAAACATATCTTTTTAAAATTACATATTAGTAAAAATTTAGTTAGATATTAAATTATCTAGAATTTTAATTAAGTAACTGCTCATTAATTGTAACGTTATTATGATAAATAAATATGTGCAAAAATCAGATAAATATATAAAACTATGATTTAAATATATTTTCTGGACTAGTCAGGTCTATAGTTAGAATATTAGGGTGATTTCATATATCAAAATAAAAAGTATGATTTACTTTATTGTCTGTAAAATTCATTAAAGATAATATACTATATATTCTTTTTATTCCCTTAATTATAATATTTTTCATTAGAAACTAAATCGTCTAAATTATTCAAAATGTTAAAAATAAGATTCTTATTTATATTTCCATTGAATAAAACACAATTTAAGTGTTGTTTTATAAACACAATAACTTCATTCAAAATGTGTAAAAATTTCATTCAAATTGAAATACATTATTCAATAATATTTATATTCAATAGAAATTTATCAAATATTTATTCTTAAACTCGATTTTGCAAATATTTAAATTTATTTCTAATATTCTTACATAGATTTAAAGATTTAAGCATTTATTTACTAAACATTTAAATGATATATTGTGTGAATTTTCAAAGCGATTGTTTTCTATACATTTCAGTTTTATAATTAAATAACAATAAATTGTTTTCAATATATTTCTAAATTATAGATTTAAGCTCTTTATAATCAAATTTGTTTCTATAGTATAACAAAATATTTATATATTCTTTGAATTTCCGGAAATTTTATCTCAAATAAAATAAAAAATTTAATTTCAAATAATTTAAAATATTGCTAAAAATGTGCAAATAAATTGAGAAATGTTATATTAAAATTCTACGTAAATACCAAAAGTACAGTATGTCTTATTTTTTAATTTCAATATTCATTATTTGAATGCCTATAAAATGTCAAATTTTTCGAAAAACAAAAGACGCGGATTTGAATATAGGGTTATTTGATAGTACAGTACAGAAGGCATATTGTATGTCATATATTGTACAAGAGATGACATATATATTGAGATCACTTTATAGTGATTATAAAGTTTATACAATAAAATATTTTTCTCAAATGATTTGAGTATTTTTGATGATTGATGCGAATCTGATCCCAAATACACTATCCGTCAATTTAAAGCCGTATAAATATTAACAATTAAATATTCAAATTTTTTGAAATAAAATACTTTTTAACTTATATATTACTGGAATAATATTAAATTAATATAACATTTAATTATAATTACAATATTATATAATCACTGTTATCATTTTACTAAAAATATATAAAAATTAAAATTTATTTAAAAGTACTTAAGATTAATATAATATTACATATGAGAGGATTGGGCGTAACTATAACTCAAATTATATGCAATTTAAGCTAATGTCTGGTGGAAAAAGACATATCAATTGCAATGGTATAGCAATTAAGGGGAAGGCATTAAACATTGTGTCGAAAGTATATGAAATAATTGTCTCGAAAGCCATCCAAACATATGAATGGATTAATATTATGTAATGAAGTCGAGTATAACTATACAGTAATGTAATGAAAGGCATCGTTGAAGGAATCGCTCCAAATAACAGCTTCTCTCACATAAGTATTAAGTGAGCGAACAATTCATTTGATGAACAATACTATCAGATATTATCAAAACTCTATGAAAAGTAAATATTACTATTAATGTCTCGGATTCCCAGCTATTATTGTTATAAGCATTTTGTTTGTACGCTTTTAAATACTTAATACTATTTATAAATATTCTTATTGTTATTACGTATAAAATTAAATGATTAATGCATACGATTTATGTGAATTAATGATTAATAATTTTTATGTAAAAATTTAAAGCAAATTTCTTTGTATACATAAGTGCTATGCAAGCGATTGAATGCCAAACATGAAAAATTTGTTGATAAATTGCTTAAATTCTGTTTACAAAATTTTGACAGTTAAATATTAATACCATAATTAATAAATAAATTTTTGTGTACTTTATATTGTTTGTGTATAGGAATAGTAAGCAAACAACAAGTAAATTATTTTTCCGAAATACTGTATTAATAAAATAGGGATTCAATCATATAGTACTCTATGTATTAATATAGGGCTTTAAAAATTATAATACATGTCAAGAAATTAACTCTATTTTCACTACATCTTCAATAGTGTACTCCAAATGAACACAAAAAAGCCTAAACTATAATAACGTTGTGACAAAATACAAGAGCTCTGCAAATATAAAAATACAAAATACAACTCAAATGCCATTTCAAGCGTTAAATCTTTTTTCATTGAAAGAAAAGCCAATATTTTTTATTGATAATAACAAACAATATTTAAGAATAATATTAATCATTGCTCTTTAATGATAAAATTAATGTTTTAGTTAATCATTAAAAGCTATTATTAAATTAAACAAATATGACATCTATTTTCATATACCGGTATAGAAAAAGAGAGAGCATTACTATTACGAGAGTATTATATAAATTGAAAATTAGAGAAATGAATTTTTCTTGATATAGAGTACGACTAATGAATATAATTTAATAATAAATTTCGGGATTTAAGAGGAAAAACGTCTGAAATTGAAATAACAATCCGAAAGAAAGCGATATATGAAACACACTTACCGTTAAAATAGAGGTATGTTTTGCTATAAAGTAAGTGAAACTTGAATTAAATGTAATTTTCGATGGTATGGACTGAAAGCGAATCTGAAATCGATATAAACAACTGTTGAAAGAGAGCACAATCCGGATAATGATAGGCAACAAAGGCGACAATAAAGTATCTGTAAAAAAGTGTACCTAATATTTTTGGGGCAGATAATGGTAGAAAATATTGTCACCTTTATATTTATACAATATTAAAATTACAATCAAAACTACAAACTGAACAACTTTTGCGGAAAATCAAAGTGCGAGCGAAATAAAGTTTATATATATATATATGTCTTTAGGTCTTTGAGCGTTTGCAGTGAATCGGTGTCCAAGTAATACAATTACAGCGACAAATGTTTGAGAGTCTCTATGACGTTGATTACAGTCGCCCACCAATCATACGGTGTCTCTACAACTTGGATGCGGAGGTCTGGGATGACAGCAAAACTCTCTCACAAACTAATGTATTGTTTCTTTTGGACCAAAAAATTCAGTGATGGAGAAGAAAGTAGTGCTTCACAGGAATCGCAGACAAACACCGCTTTTTTCTCCACACAAACTCCTCCTCACATGTAGTGTTTGGCTCAATAAGAGCTCTCATTCTTTTGCACTTTTTCTGATTTTAATTCACACACAAAATATCCGTTCACTCGGTTTCACTAAATTGAATATTTGCTTTATTTTTCCCTAAAAACTGGCACTAATTGTGAACCGGATTATTAAATGACGGCTTTTTCAATACACGCGTGCCGTATATTTTCCTGGAGATTGTTATTCATTTACAACACATAAGTGTTTGTTTAATATTTGATATCCAGTAAAACAATTGAGATGAAAATGTTTGTCTTGTTTAAACACCTTATTTATCACTTCATTATTGTTAAGAATTGTCAACATTTATGATTAAAATAAGAATTTTATATAAAGTCTGTTATTTATGGAGTTTTTAAATATAGTTATTGATTCTTTTTGAGGTCTACTTTCATATGAAATACAAAATAAATATTTTCATTCATTATTGTTGTTAAAAACTTTCGTAAATCGATATTTATTATCAAAAATATTTTAAGAAATGTTACAATTCTTTCATTTAAACTAAATGAAAGATCTATTGAATTATGATTAAACCCATATATTCATTGATTATCTATTAAATCATTGATTAAACATTAAAAATGTTATTCAAAGTATTTTACAAATGCTTTTATAACTACAAATGATTTTGAGTACTTTCTTGTTTATAAATAAAGCAATTGTGAAATTATCAAAACAAGAATACAATTATTTTAAGAAAATATATTTTTGCTGTTTTATATAATGTTAATCCTTACGGGAGTTCTCTATAATATTTGCATTTCAAACAATAGTTTTGTAAACATTTTCATGGATTATATAATATATTTTTTGTGTCGCGCAGTAAATGAAGTCTTGAAATATTAAATTCAACACATTATAGAGGAAAAGCACTCAATAAGATGTTACCAAATCTTGTAAAATGCAGTTTTGTTTTGTTTTTGAAAATTGTTCATTAATTTCACAAATTATATTATATATGAGAAAAAGCTATTTAGGAATTTTAAAGATGCGATGTTTTGTGTGTTTAATTTGAATGTCCGTCCATTTCGTGTCCACTCTATAACACAGTTTTGTGTTTATCTTTATTAGACTCAATCCAAGGCTGAGGTAAATGTAAATCTTGAGACAACATTTGTTTTATGGATTTTATGCATAAAATTTCCAGAATTTGCTAAAATACAATTTTGTTTTCAATATCAGATAATATTACCTTAATTTAAAAAATAAAATAATTTCGTAATTTCTACTAATATCTCATTCGTGGTATATATGATCGCAATATTTAATTTGATTTTCAGTATAGATTATGCAAATATAACTGAAGTTTAGATATAAATTATAACTGTTATAATAGTTTGAATGGTTGTGTCCACTAAAACTAAATTGAAAACCTTTTCGCATAAAGTTTAGGTTTTTTGATTATTTCTGGTTTTATCGTATAAAGAGTCTTATATTCATATCTCTGGTTTCTTACAATATTTTATGACAAAAAAATAATATTTCATTTTAATAAAAATGCTTTTAATATAAACATAATTGAAGATCGAGTGCCAACTCTTTGCTCTTTAAGTAAATGTGTTTTTCTATTTGAAGACCGAATCAAAGCTAAAGATATTTATAACAAGTATATCAGATGTGCTATTATTTGACACATAAAATAAATTATTTAAAACAAATCAAACCATAATATCATAATAAATATAATTAAATCATAAATTTGACGCAAAATCATACGTAGAAATAGTGGCTTTCATTTGGTAAACATATGACAATTAGATTACATAAAACATTAATTTATAAATATTCACATAATTTTATTTATGATTTAGTTATGATTTGTTCAACAATTAGTTATTGAAAACAATATTAAAACATTTTAAATTAAATATCAAATTAGATATAAATGAACGATAATTTTCTAAGACTTCTGCCATAATATAAAGTTCAGTCAACAACTAATTTATCAAAACGTTATTCTTTACTATTAAGGCCTTTATATGCAATCAAATGAATAGCAGAATCGCAACACTAAATGCCAGACAAAAAACTATTAAATTATTAGATATTTTACTTTTGGTTTCATTTATTATGTATATTTTTTGTATTATTGTATGCAATGATATCAATAAATTTATTTATGATTTAAGTCTCCATAGATTTGAATGATGTGAATAAATAATGCATTAAAACTAATAATTTGAAACAATTATTCCCTGAAACAATTTCATAATTAAATAAAAGCCCACGAATTGTATGTTAATTGTCTAATAATTGAAGTATTAGCTTAATTTCCAATAATTAATACCACAATAAGTTTAAAACTGCTTAAAATTTTATATAAAATTTTTAATTTACTTTTATTATTATTAAAACGCAAGTCGTGTAGAAGTAATCGCTTAAAACAAATAACACAAAAACATTCAATTACTAAATGACACGAGAATTTTTAATTAATAAAAAATTTCAATTTTTTGCTTACAGTACACCCATTCAATAATTTTATTATTTTTGAAAAATTACATACATGTAGATTAATTATAGTATTTAAAAATAGTTTTTAAAAGTGTCATTGAATTATTTTATTAAACTCTATAACAAGTGGTCTTAAAGAGAAACAAAGAGTACTTTTTATTTTAATACTTTATGCTATAAACTGTTGTTTTAGTGTCATTCATATATAATATAACAAGGTAATCATAAAATATGTCTAGTTAAAAACATTTTGCTACATTATCTGCCCTATAAAATATACATGTACTGTATATTAGTGAGGAATTTAAGTGGGGATTGAATTTTACTTTCTTTAAGATAGAAATATTTCTGGAATTTATAGATCAGTATTTCAATAATTTAATTGCTTTTAAAGTAGAAATATGACGAACAATATTATTTAAGAAATATTTTTAATAATTAAATGTCTTTCAATATTATATATGTTACTATAAATAAAATTGATAAATTGTACTTGTTGTCATTTGTGTTGTTGTTTATAGATTATTGTCAAAACTCCCACTTATTTCTTCCCTCTATTTATGAATATTGCGATAAATAATATGTTTATAAAAATTGTTCCAAGAATTAGATCATTAGCCTTAAGTTAGATATAATTTGTGATTTTTATTTAATACTAAATCAATTGTTTGTTGTTTTTAGATCAAATAAAATAAAAATCTAAACACAAACGAATATTCTTAAATTATTTAATATATTGTATTTAATTAGACCATAAAATGTCAAATCAATTTTGAATACATAGTTAAACAAATGTAGGCTTAAAATCAATAAATGTCGTAAATTCTCAAATAATAATGAATAGTAAATCATAATCTGGTATTAAAAGTCACTTTTTGAGTGTTTTGTCACATTTTTATACAATATAATCTTTACATTAATTAATTCAAAGATTATATTTAAAATAATTATCATTGAGTTGTATTAATTACAATAGTATTCATGTTTATTAACAGACTTTTACTAACAATATTACAGTATTGTACAGTATATCAAATATACAAATGTGACATTTTCTTTACATTAAGCAAATTTATTTCTAATTTAAGTTATGTTATGTTAAATAATGCAAACAATATTTGAAATTTGTTTCAAGAAAAATGAAGAACAAATTGTTCAAATTATAAGAGTATCAAAATTATGAATATGAAATTTCTCGTACAGTATTATATGAATTGCTTGATTGTATTGCGAGTATTATGTAAAACACAAATATTCATATTACGGCTCATTTAATGCCCGAAACGAAAACTTTACTTATTTTTTGAGGATTTTGTTATGTTTTCTTAGGAAATGCTTTGATTTGTTTCATATATGATGGAAAACATCTCAAATTAAAATTATTATTGCCTTCAAAAAAGCGATGTTTTGGTCTTATGGATAGTTAAGTAATTGCACCGATACTACAGGGGTTTGTATTACGAGAAAATAATTTACATTAATTTTAGTGAATATACAAATGTGTTGTTAGTTTGCATTTAGTTTATGAAATCATTTGTTTCACTGATTAGTGGTAAATGAAATTGCGCTCAATTTATGCCATAAATGTGTTGGAAAATTATTTCTTTAAAATATGGTAATTAAAATGTGATATAATTTTATGATAAATAACTGTAACAATACAGATTATTATAATAATACAAGGATACAATTATTAAATAGTAGAATGTGAGGTAAGCATGGTACATTAAATGTGATTATACATAAATTTATAATTATTTATATTACACAAAGCATAGGTTCTGACAATACAATTAATATCATTAAATTTTAATAGTCATTAAAAGTAAATATGTTTAATATTAGTATGAAATAATAATAAAAATATTACAATAATATAATATTTTATTTAAATTGGTTTAAAATATTTTCTATTAAAATTGACAAATCGATTTTATAAATTATATTAAAATAGAATTTTATTTATAAAATATAAGATTATTTTAGTAAATTTTATACTAAATATTTATTTATACAAAATATATTTTTAGATTATTTAAGCGTATTTTTAACCATATTAGAATTTGTTTGCTTCATATAATCCCATAAAACACATTCTTTATTCTGAATTGTGGTTAAAAAATGATGTTTGAAATATTATTATTAATGTTTGATAAAAATAGTGTAGGATTATTTACAAACCAATTGGTCAAACCTGTGTTTTATCACTAAAATAATAAAAATATTGAAAATTCAAAGACCAGAATATTATTTGTATTGTATTTATTGATATTTTCAAAATTATTTCAAAATGGTATTTATTTATCTTTATTACAATATTTATATTTAAAATATAGAAATGTAATTAAAACGATCTAAAATACTGTAAGTTTATTTATCATGATAAATTAGTAAATACTATGTATAATAATCAATTAAATTTTTATAAAAGTTGGTGAATTATACGAAGACATTAAACGTATAGCAATTGGTAAATCAAACTATCAATGAATGCAAACTTTTTTAAGTTATATTCTGTAGTCATTTCTACTAATAATTTAAATAATTTAATGATAAACGGTTTCAATATCAATAAATTTCAATCAAATGGTCATATAATCGCTATTTCGATATGAAAGTCGTTTTTTACACTTTAAAAAAACTATACAATATTAAGATCTTGTAAAGATATGTCTTTAAACTGGGTTTACTGTCCAAACAGTGATACGACTCATAATAACGAATATACAATTCAATACAGTATAGAGTATATCAGTTTTAAACCACCTATAAATGTAACAAATGCAAGATTTTGACAAAAAAAATCATTTCTGTCTTTTCTGTCTGTATATAATTATATAAAATATGAACCTTTTATTAAATAAACCGTTTTAATGATGTTTTATGGCATTATATAAGGAAATCCAAAAAAAATAGCAAAACTTGTCAAATAAATACAAATACATGAGGTTTTTGGTTATGCAAAATGAATAAATGCTAAACACATACACAGTATTACTTTGACAGTAAACATAGTTTTTATAAATTATAATAAATGCAAATTAAAACAAAATTGTGGTTTTAAACTATAATACAGTATTGAGTCTATATTTATTGTCTTTCATTCAAATACAATGAAATACATTTGTTTTACTTCTAAATTGAATTCAATTGATTCCCAGAATCGATGAAAAGTGTCTCAAATGTATTTTTATGAAACAAATTATTGTTTAAAAGAATATAAATGTATAAAATTGAATAAAAATGTATTGAAGAGATGATACTTTTCTCTTCAAACTATATTTATCTAAAGTTCTGTCATTGAATTTCTATCGTTTGATTGATTTTGTAAATCATTTTCCAAAAACAATCACTCCTTTGACACGAATAACAGAAAGTAAGGAATTTTGTGATACTATTTATATACAGTATTTATATAAACTGTTATTGTTTATTGAATCACTTAATAAATACAAAAAATAAAATATTTGTCTATTAATTATCCAAGTTGTACAGTAAAGGAGAGGGTCTGTAAAACCAATTCTTATACAGTACTATTATGAATAGTTAACGCCGTTTGTTGTGATTGATTTGTATGACCCGAGAAGATGTGACAATTGAGAAACTTATACAAATGATATGACATGAAAATTACAAACACAACAAAATTTGTACATTTAATGTAACAAAATTAAGTCGGTTTTTTAATTTACAATAACAAAGATTGTATGCATATATGCTTGGGTTAGCTCGGGTTTAGGTGTAAATGAAATGAGAAATATATGGATAATTTCATTATTAATGAATAAGAAAAACAATTCTTTAAAACTGTAAGAATATGTTTTTGATTTTTGCCCACTTTTAGAAATTCTTGAAAATAAATACAGAATTTGTTTGTTTTTATGGTCCAAATACTTCTTCAGTGAACAAAACAAACATATTTTTCAGTACAATAGTTATCAAAATTATAAAACTCAAACCTTATAATGCAATACATTTATCAATATATCCATATAATGTATATCACAAGTAATGTACATTATTTGTCACAAATGAAATCATTCAAAGTGTAGAAATTATTCAATAAGATAAATATTGTTGGAAAAAACTGATATCAAATAATTTTAATGTACTTAAATATTATATGATTACTAACATTTATTTAATTGTTTAGTAATATAATTATAAAGTAAATTTGAATTATTCTTACAGTTTTAACTTTACTTTAATGCAATTTTAATAAATAATTAGTAACATATTTAACATTACATACTGTATCTGTTTAAACATCAAAAATTTTTATTAAATATATGTTATTTTTATAGTCTACGTTAAGTAAGAAATATTTTACTTATATAATAATAAACCGGATCTCAAAGAGTGAGATCTCAAATAACATCCAATGAATTGTATTTTTAAAACAACAAAATAAAAGTTAATTCTAAATGAAAACTTAAAATAACTGACAAAAACTTTTTCTGTAGTAATAATACTAATAATAACGACAAAACTTAAGAGGGTTCTACCTGAACACGAAGTAAGATTAAATAATATAAATGATATCATCGTATAGATCATGCATAACATTAACTATCTAGCGCTTAAAATTCGGCGAATGGCCATAGTGTCAAATTATAATT
>CAJPIZ010001242.1:0-17708 GCA_905368565.1 Medioppia subpectinata | reverse complement strand
CAGAATATTTGTAAAGTACTATCACTTAATACTCGATCGCATCTCAATTGAGTATATCCTCAAACTTCAGACATACAACACATTGTAAAGTGTGACCAAAATAATGACAACTTTGGACGGCCTTTGGGGTGCGGTTACAGTAAGTCTAGCAGTGCTTAAAGTGAATCAATTGAATGCAAGCCATTCTCGTAAAGCAAACTTGTTTACCATAATTGGAGGCCAACTCTTGTCTCCAATTGGTTGCACTCCTATTATCGATGGTATCTCAACACCTCCTCCATGGCTGGACTGATGCACACAATTGACTGCAATAATCAAATTGCTCTTTAAATGCAGTTTAATTTCTTTCTCACATTTGTATTTGAGTTTATTATAAGAGGTTAAGGGGTTTCATATTATTTATTAGGCATCAATGAAATATATATTTTAATAATTTTAAAGACAACAAACTCACTCTCTCTCTCTCTCTCTCTCTCTCTCTCTCTCTCATTAATTAATTATATTTTTATTTTACTTTAATTATAAATATTTTATATTTATATTTAAAAAGTGCATGTATCATTTCCTGTATTTCAAATATTTCAATCTTTAAAACTATTGATTAATTATAATTACTGAAGAGTGGAATAATTTAAATAATAAACAGTATCTTATTGTGAATTGCTTTTAATCTGAAAAGTTGATAAAATAGTAAATTTGAAGCAAAAATAAAGTGCAATTAAGATTGTATGAACAGATAGTGATATAAATCGTGAATATATGTCATTAGATATGAATTATGTGATGGCTTTTCTTATTGGCGACAATTGAGACAATGCTTAGAGCCATGTATTTAAAGGCACTTTATTTTGACTGTGGTTTTGGTGTTCCCACTCGACCCTTGTTTTGTCTTCACATAGAAGTAAAGTATTTATAACTTATAAGTTATGAGTTAATGATTACTACTGACTCCTCGAGTCGTGTTTGTTGTCATATATCAGTAATATATGGGAAACCAGTTTCAGTGTTGACCAGTTTTACGCCAAAACTTCAATTTTTAAAATATGATATATGTCTCATATATACATGTATGGCTTATCTGAATAGTCACCACTCTATGAGATAGTTTAGGGCACCAGTAATTGTAGTAACGCTACCAGTGCTACCATTTCCACATTGGCTACCAGTCCTCTCACCACCGCTACTCTGAAATTCATTTCACTCATCAGATAAGGCTTTAAATGTTAAAAAAAATATACTGAAAACGAGATCTTTTCGCTTCTCTCTTAATTAAACCTATTTTTCTTCTTTATTTTTTACGTTACATTCAAAATATTTTTTGAAAACATAATTAATTTGACTGCAATTATGGTTAGATTAAACGATTTTTGCTGCAAATCATATCAATTTCAGTTTTAAGGGCGGATATTGATGTCAAATCTGGTTTTATTATTTATTGTACTTTTGAGTCAATTTGTGAAAATTGTTTTATAATCTTAATTCTCGCGAACAGTACTTTGATTTTATTTTGCTTTTATGTATTATAAAAGTCCTTAAAGGCTCTCTCTCTCTCTCTCTCTCTCGTGTTAATAAGCAATTGATTTGGTCTACAACAGAGTTAACCCACATATAGCTAACGGACAAACGAAGTGAAAGACAGTGTTTGGTTAACGGGTGCACTCATACGACTCGACTGCAAACCCTAACCATCTTTATTGTCACTTCCCTTCCAGTACTGCATCCGATATGAAGAAAGAAAAGCCGCGAATCGAGTGCCTAACGAAGTGAATAAAGCGATGGCTGTTATTAAAAGCCATTAGTGAATGCATTACAAGCTTTAGATGTGTTCCTCTTCTCCGCTGCTTATTCTCGTCATCACATCTATTGGTTCCGTTATGTGTGGTCTCTGTCGCCAGTGCTTCCAATGCTGGGATCAAATTGCCTCAACACCACTGCTCACAGAGAGAGAGAGAGAGAGAGAGAGACCACAGTAAAGAATACCACCGTTGTTGGGTACTGACAATCCAGGCTTTTAAAGCCACTCAATAGTGAGCTGGAGATTAAGTTTTAAAATCGTTCCAACAAAATAAATATACTGTAAATTTTGTCAAATGTATGTTTAATTTAAATGATCTTTAAAATAAATTAATTTAGTAATTTAACATCTAGTATTTTAAAATTAAAACTAAAATTGCAAACATTGTCCGTACATTCAATAGTAATGTTGATTGAAAGGCTGTTTGAGTGCCCGCACTATAAGTCCCTTTCAATTAGAGCGATGCAAACGATGCGCTTATTTATATAATGTGAATGTCTTTCAAAAGTGTTTTTCTTGTCTGTGAATAGCAATTAGTTGTTGTTTTTGTTATCTTCTGATCCATTGATAACGCGCTTAATTGGTGTTTATGTATGTATTGGACAAACAGAATATCATCTGGTATTCAATGGACTGACGACACAATCGGTAGAGCACTTACGCTAGACTCTCAGCTCTTCACACTTTTTGTTCCCAATCCCGTCAGTCTTCTCAGTCTATACATGTGCTAAATAACAATTTAACAGGATTACTTATTTTTATTTATATATTTTGAAAACAATAGAAAAGTGAATTTAGAAACAAATTGTGAATGAGTAGTAGGAAAGGGAGGGAGTGAGTGGGAGAGAGAGAGAGAGAGAGGGGGGAGGGAGAGAGAGAGAAATTAAAATACACATGCTAATAAATTAAATTGCAAAAGACAATAAATTAGAAACATTTATTAAAATTTGACCTTATTTATAGAGAACAATAAAACAAACAATATGATCATGTTTGTGCATTTACTTTTGATTGTAAGTGATTCCCGGGAACGGTACGGGAAAACAGACAAAAGTTATCATTTGCTATACTGTACATGAAGTTAGCACTCCATTCAACATACAATATCTGTAGAGTTGATGTCTACAAACATTGCGATCTTCACATTACAAGACAAAAGTCAACATTTTTATTGCACTCTTGACTGATGTGTTTGGGCTCTAATCGGATAACAGGACAGCACTTACTGTTAGAAAGTTAGCGTTTCTTTCGGTTTTTAGAAAAAATGTCAAGAATTTGTCCGATTCTTAATGTTTTGTCGCAAATGAATATTGAATTTTTGGACTCATTTTACAATCAATATATCAAATGAATTCATGTTTTTACAGAAGTTTCTAATTTAAATTTTTAAGAGAAGGCTTTTAAAAAAATCTTAACATATTTACAATAAAATCAACGATTTATTTAAGTAATATTTTCAATTAATTTAGAGCTAAGTATTTATTTTTAAAGCGAGTCTTCATTTGCAAAAACAACTGATAAAAACCACTATTCGTTTGAATAATGAAAAAACGATTTCAACAGTAGTTATCATTTAAATGCTTGTATTATAATGTTTACAATATTTTAATTGAATTACTTGTAAAAAAGTGCACTCTTTTTGTTTATAAAAGCGTTTTCGGAATATTTAAAAGTTTTGTTTGAAATAAGAAGCTTTTAATTCTGTACTTAACTCTCCGCTCAACTCATCGGCAAAAAACTAACTTAAGACAGAAAATGAAGAGTAAAACTTAGAGAGAGAGAGAGAGAGAGAGAGAGAGAGAGAGAGATGCTCAACTCATCGGCAAAAAACTAACTTAAGACAGAAAATGAAGAGTAAAAACTTAGAGAGAGAGAGAGAGAGATTTAAAGCTTTTGTAAAAGTCTTTAGTAAAAACAAATTGAATTACAAATACGATGAAATAGAAAGTGATGTTTGGGAACATAAATATTGAGAATTTAGCAAAATTATTGCTCAAAATATGATTATATATGAAATTAATTGATAAAATCTACGAATGAATAATCGTATGAATAATTATGAAAATGAATTAAATGAAAGAATTGGTTGAAGACATTGAAGTGATGATGAGATCAAAGAATGCCGAAAATGTAAACAATTAAAGATGCGGTATATTATGTATATTCTATACATTCTGTACACTTGGGAACAGTTGTCGTGACTGTGTCTCACATCTTATACATTATATCAGAACTGATCAAAGGAATAAATTTGGAGCAAAATTTGATACAACCAGAAATAGTTCTGTATTCAAATTAGTTAATGTGTTAACTATACGTTATAACAATTTATTGTATTATATAATTATACATATTCATTTTTTAATTAAAGGGTTTAACATTTGCAACAACGTGGCAACTTTATAGTGTAAAATATAGAACATTTATATTAAGTTTTAAAAAGTTGTGATCAATACTGCACTATATGTTCACATGTATACCAAGTGTTACGAATGTGAGCTCTTTATTACAAAGTGTTTTCGCATTCATTCATTGCATTTACTTTAGACGAGAATTTTATTGCTTCTCATTAGTGAACATCAATGATAGTAATGATTGCAATGAAAGCGATGGCAAAACAATCACAACCATCTGAACCGCTTTGATGTCTTCATCTGCGACTTACGTCACTAAAAGCGGTCTTTAAAAGACAGGTCGTCTCATAAATAGCACTCAAAAGCCTCAATACTATGCAATGTATGGCAATATTCATCGCAATATGCAATCAACGCAAACATTCAAAACAGTCAAACAGTGTTCACCATTTGCCTCACAATTTCCCATTCAGTTTGCATTGAATTGTTTGTATTGAATGCCATTTGAGTCACATTTGGGTCGCGTTTCGCTCCGTAATCACCGATATTTCCAGTTCTTTACATATTATCTCTTTTGTCATAAATTTACAAATCGTTAATAATTGAGGCATTGAGTGGCGCCGGTATTTGAGCCCACAATCAGCTAATGCTAAACAAATCCCTTTACCAATCAATTGGTGAATACAATTCACTCATTAATTACATCCGTTTCTAAACCTTCTCTGTGTTTATGGTTTAACCAATTGTTAGCACCGATTATCCTCTGCTTATTAATTATATACCATTTATATATATCTCATTTCCAGAGATGTGATCACATCTCCGGCAATTCACCTCTTTTCACATACACTACAATACTGTACAAAATAATATGTCATTTGTTTTATTTATTTTTTCTTAAGTATAACATTTAAAATATATTTTAATTTTTTACAAAACTAAATTATTTATATAAATGTACATTTTTTTATAGTTTTAGCATCCTATTTGTAAAAATATTTTAATTATTTTATTTCTTTGACAGCTTAATAATCTTAAATTTGACAATTTAATTTAATGTACCAAATGTAAAGTTATTAACATTGGGTGTTCCAAATGAATGACACATTTATACACTTTTGGAATACATTTGTATTGCATGTAAAATCATTGTTTAATCAATCATAAAATATTCTTTGGATTTATAGTTAAATGGATTCTAGTGTTAACAATGATCACCATTTCTACGTTTCTCATTAAAAGACATTTGTATTTTTAATTAATAATTTTATTGAATTTAATAAAATATATTTTTAATAATAATGTAGCACTATCAATATTATTAATAATTATTAAAATATTTTAAAAATTGTTGCGATACACATGTTGTTAAATATTATTACATTTAATCAAATATTAACTTTTGATTTTTAATAAAATTTGATCATTTCATAAATTTTTTAAAGTTAAATAATTATTAAATTGCAAAATAAGATGACATAAATTAATTATATATGCATTACTTACTTATTAATGATTAGATTAACAATTTGATGACTTAATAGGATTATCTCATGTTTAATAAAAATCACTAAAAATAGGGAATTTAATGTTTAGATAATCCTTTAACTAAATGATTGATTGAAATAACTATTTATAAATTAGTATATAATATATACAAACT
The DNA here is from genome assembly GCA_905368565.1 of Medioppia subpectinata. NCBI lineage: Eukaryota > Metazoa > Arthropoda > Arachnida > Sarcoptiformes > Oppiidae > Medioppia > Medioppia subpectinata. Next base: position 11,896 of record CAJPIZ010001242.1, on the reverse strand, counting down.
TAAAAACTTCAAACTTATTTCTTCAATAATAACTAAACATTAATTAAGAAAACAATTATTTTTAGTGATATTAATACTGTATTTATTTAAAATGAGTTTACATATTAAACCATTCAAATTTCATTGTAAACCAAGAATATATCATTAACTCTATTGTTTTTCTTTAAACCAAATTTTGTTTATTTTTCATTTTCATAAAGATTTTCTTTAGGTTTCTGTTTAATACTAACAATAAACCAAATGAATTGAATCTATATTACGCTCGCATTCATATAAATCATAATATAATAAATGATTTATTTAATAATTATATTCTACTCTAGAATATAGAAAATGTTGAATAAAATATTGAAAAACAATAAATATAAAGTACAATTTATATATTTCAGTGAAATACTTTTTGCCAAACATTTCTGGCCATCTGTTGAGCACTTCCTTAGTCTTCAAATTGTAACAAATTGTAATTTTATAACTTATTTAAATTAATTGTTATCATTCAAACATATTAAGGAAACTTTAATTTAACCATTAAATTATAAATTAAAACATTTTATTTTAATTAATAAAATGAAATCTCTCAGACATAACAGGAATGAATGATGAAAATAGTTGTTTAAATGAAGTAAAATGTGTGTCTATAAGGAAAGTGAAGTCGTGATGAGTTGAGTGTTTCTTCAGACAGTTTGGCATTTCATAAGGAGAAGTGTATTCCTCGTGAAAGTCATTTAAAGGACTCGCAGTTTAGCCCCTGTTTAGAGTTACTGTCGACCACTTATTGTTTATGTAATGCAAAACAAATGTGAAGACAAGTCCTTTAAAACTCATTTACTAATATTCAGGTGTTGTAGAGCTGAGCCCAGAATAGTCTGTGTAAACAAATAGTAGTTTTCTTTATGCCATCTCCTAATGCAGTGTATTGTGTGTCCAAAAAGAAAAGTCTACATAAGCTGTCATTCATAGCCATTAATTAAAGAGCAAACGTAACACAGATCTCGACTACCTTTGAAAGAAAGTGCAGAAAAACTCGTCTCTCAGTAGGAGTTCCTGTGTTTAGATAATATGAGAAACTCATAGAATGCTTGGAGCCATCAATGAATGGCATTTCTCACTCTTTAGCTCCAAAAATAATAATTACTCTTTTCTGTTGTCGCTATACTTTTGTATACTTTTATATACTTTTGTTTTTATTCTATATTTTCATACATTTTCTGCTTATTTTAAATTTTGCACACAATTTTAAATTTAACAATAATATCGTTAAAAACATAATTACATGACTTCCGTCCCATTAATATAGATTCTGTCAATGAATTCATTGCTGGGTAACGGGTTTTACATTTTTTAAAATAAGTTAATACCAAATAAGCTATAAATTGTATTGACATAAAAATTACCAAAAGAATTCATAATTAAAGTCATGCATCGGATTGTTTTGTCCAAAATTGTTGGCATGAGAATAGTGTGAACAATGAAGAGGAGGTTTGTTGGCCGACCGGCCGTCTCTCACCAGCACTGGCACTGATAACCGTCGGGGGAATTGACTCATTGCTATCGACTCTTCTTTACTTCTCATTGTATTCATAGAAATGTGTTCCTCTTTCTCCACTCTCTGTCGTTTGCATTTATATCTCCGGTTTTGAAACCTAAACAATTTATAGGTTAATTAAATACCAACGAAATTAATTTTATATTCAAATTATGCAATAAAATCATAAAGTTTAAAGTTAAAATACTTTTATACCATATTTTGATTTGAGTTGACGTTAACTTTAAAATTAGTGCCAATTCTTCCCTCTCGGATGCTTTAATTGATAAATTATTATTATTTTTATGTTTTATTCAAATTATTGCGGAAATACCTGAAAGATATCTCTGTTGCTTAAATCGGCGCTCGAGTTCGTGCACCTGAGCCTTGTTTATAGGAATTTTAAGTTATTTCTATTAATTAGTAACAATTGATTAGTAATATTAAATACCCGAGAAAATAGGACACGAGGTTTACGTCTTGTTCGCGGTCTTGAACTTTGATTTGAAATATTAGCCGAAATGTCTCCATATTTTTCAACATTCAAACTTAATTTCTTACAATCCTTTACATCTTCTGTGCGATTATCTATCAATTATACAAACAATAAAATGATTATATTTCTTAATTTATAAGAAGAAATGATTTCAATACTCGAAATAAATTCATTTTTGGTTTCAAATTTGTTTGTTTCGGACAAACTTCTGGTAGAATTGCATTGAAATTTGTTGGAAGCGTTCAAACCAGTGGTCAACATGTCTTCGGAGTTGTTTGAAACTCTCGACAATTCGTTAAATTGGTTTCGAGTGTTTGTCTGAATTTGTTGACTGTTTTGACAAATTGGGAAACAAAAGTTGGAAAGATTTTGAACGTGTGGTGACATTATTGAAGTCATATTGAACTGATTGAGTGCCTGTGTCTGAGTGGACGACCAGTACTGCATTTGAGGCTCGCATATATTGCCATTGATTGAGTTTGAAGTGTTGTTAGCATTGATTTGCATTTCGTTATATTGGGGTTGAGTTTCATTGAATTGTTGTGAACATAGAGTGAAGTCATCGAAATAGTTGTATGAATGCGAGTGAAGTGACAATAAATTCAAATGCTCTGCATTTGAGTCAAATGAAGAGACTCTCGGCACCGGTAGGTCTGTGTCTTGAGACTCACCACTAAAGTTAGTGCCAGAAAATGAAGCACCAGTAATGACAGAGCCATTCAAATCCTTGGCTTCATAGGGCAATAACTGTCCACTTGTCTGGTAATTGAAATTATTGGCATAGAATTGGCTCATTTCCATCGTAACCTATTCGAGAAGTGAACACAACTTAATCATAATTAATGTCTTTTTATATAACACTTCACTTCTTAAGTTCTCACTCACTATTCAGAAGCACTTCTCGTTAAAAAACAAAACAATTCAGTTCTTCCGATGACTTAAACTCAAAGTGAAAGCCATTTGAAAAACTTTGTGAACAAGTTTTGCATTGAAAGGAAGCGTAAGATTGTATTGTTAGTGATAGCAGTGATTGATTCCATTGATAGATCGCATCTAAATAACAATCCATTCTAGTCTTACTCCTCCCACACCAGACTCTGTCTGCTCTTCCCTATCATAGCAGACAATGGATGTGTGAATCCATAAACACTCCCTATTATAACAATCTTTCCAATGATTACTGCAATTGAATGCACAGATAATTGCGATATTTGTTATTTGCATTTCATTTATTCTGGTGTTTGTGTTTCAGGGATTCAATTAGATTGGAGTGAAATTGTCATAAAAAAGGGATAACTGGGAGAGGAAGGTGTGATGTGGTGTTGAGCCAATACAATGCATTTACAATACGATTCTTGATGTGCAGTGAGATATGCAATGTTTAGCTTTCGATGAGAAGCCAATATAAATGGTTTGGGAGAAAATGTGTGAGAGATGTTTGAGATGAAACATGAGCCCCAAACCAGTGATGGGCCCCAACACTCAGTTGGCTTTCATGCAGTGTCTGTTTTGTTAGCGTTTGGCAATAGTTTGGGTCATATGTTTGAGATCTGATGCATGAAAAATGAGTTCTTAAGTAAAATAATACTAATAGTGTTGTTAACTAACAGACAATGCATTCTCTAAACGCCTATCACTTTCACTACTGTATTGACTCTTATCTATTTGTAAACTTACTTTTGACTCAAACTATTGCATACAAACCTAAGATAAACATTTTACTACAACTTCTCTATTCAAACACCAAACCTAATGTTGCTTTCATTTCTTACACGTTTAGTCAATGAGAAAAAATGATGCCTTTTTATATGAAAGCCATTTATTAGATATTTAATAGTTTTTATATTAGAAATTATGTTAATTGTAGCCAAATTTATTGCTTATTGTAATTCATCAGAAATTTGTTTATCTATAAAAATTTATATATTTGTGCTATTTTTGTAGATTAATTTTTAATTGCATTTCAATTTTACATAAAACCTTAATATAAATTCTATTGTTTATTAAAACATTTTTTTAAACACAAATATGTAAACTGTAAACTTTAATTAAAATTATAATTATTAATGATTTTTTAAAAATATTTCTTTACTCAAATAGTCATAAATTATGCAAACCATTATGATCAACGTAATATTAAATTTAATTTTATTTATTCAACTTAATTAAAAATTTTAATTGTTGAAATATTCAGATTTGTTTTAAGTGCAAGGAATTGATCGACTAATAGTGTTGTTAATAAATAATGAATTTCAACTTGATATAAATTTCAAATTAACTATGTTAAAGTATGCCAATACTATGGAATGTTATGTTATTCAATAAGCTTCAATAAGCTTCTCAAAGAGTTTATCTTATAAATAAAATTTTCAGCAAGTAGATATCAATTATTAATATTAATTATCACTTGTAATGTAATAATTTAGACGCTAAATATTTGCATCTACATGTATAATAAAAATATTAGTTGAGTTGTCATTAATTGATGCATTTATTTATAAGCCATTCTTTGCTACATAACATAGTAGATACTATTTAGCACTTGCAACACAATTACTGGCAAATGAGATCAAATGAAAGAGTGAATTAAACCATTAAATGCTTTATATTTATCATATATTTTATGTTAACTGAACTTTTAAAATTTATATTAGTGTTAATTATACATATTGTTAGATGAATAATAATAAATTAAATTAAAACCAATGAACCGGAATATGCGGACACCGATGAAAATGATCCGTTTTGTAAACTCTAAAGATTATAACCGAGCGGTGAAAGGGAGGGACAGCGTATTTCTTACTCCCTTACAAGTTAGAAAATGCTTCACTAATACCTGAATATCGCTGTAATTCATACGATATACACGACTAAAACAGTTTAATTTGTTGAAAATATTTAATAAAATTTTGGTTTAATTAATTGCAACTCAATTTAAATCGTGTTTACATTTTGGCAAACAAATCAAACAGCCGTCGGATCTCTAATTGTCCTAATGATAGGTTTAGACTGTTTGCGACACTTTGTGGCCAACATGTGCTAAATATTGTTGACCACAAATTGCCGAAATATGGCCACTAATTAGTTCGGTTGACGGCCAGTATTTAACCACAACTTTGACCACATTCTCGAGGGTTAACATTGCGGCCAAACTGGTGTCCAACGCATCGCTCGGATGCCATACACGGCCATCATTTGGGCGATTGTGGCCATTGTGTTGACGTTAATCATTGGTTTTGACCGTTTTGACGATTGCGTCGACCAATCGGTTCGCGGAAAAGTCTTGGGCTCAGCGCAGATCATCCCAAAAGACTGTCTCAAAATGTAAATTGAATTGAAAGCAAATTTACAATGAATTAGATTGTATTAATCTTATAGAGTATTGTATATATGTATCCCTTGTAAAGGTAACGTTATAAAATAAAACGTTAAGATTCCCGTTTTGGTTTAATTTTAATTATACTGTACTCTAGAAATTGTTAACAAATATTTAATCCGAAATGCCGTCTCATAAGAGAGACAATTGACAATAAATATAATCAAAAATCTTTTATTTAAATCTATATTATCTATAATACTTATAATTCTACCCACTTGTCAGTAAATAAAGTATTTTTTCATTTACCCTGTAATTCATTAAGTGTTCACAATTTATTTATCAAAATAGGTTGTTTATTATATAAAATTATTTAAATCGTTACTAAAATTAATGTCATAATAAATCATTTAATAAATATAATGTAAAAATAAGTCTTACATTATTGAAATTAACATTTAAATATACAAAACAATACTATACTTATAATAATATGCTATTCTATATAAATGTTTATTATTTTGTTTAAGAATTTTTCTCATTTCCTAATAATTTGATTATTGTCTAAAATAATTGTCAAATAAAATATAATAATATTTATAAATTATGCTAGATCATGTTGTAAACATAATTTGAACACAAAAATTGATTTGTCAGTTGTTTATATAACATAATAATTAAATCTTTTGGCGGTTTTGCTATAATATATTCATTTTGTCATTAAATAACTCATTTAATTCCATATAATATAACGGTTAACAATTGGTATGCAATATATGTAGGTCTGAATTAAAAATTTTTAATAATTTAGCAATTAATTTTTAAGTTTATAATAATTTTAATAATTAATTAAATTCAATAATATGCTATTAAATATTAAATATAACATAATATTTATCACATGAAACAATATAGTCATTGAATACCGAGTGTTTGGTTCAATGAACTGTAAAAACTGTAATAATTGAACAAACTTTTCAAAAGTTTCAGACAATACCAGACAATAAGTGAATGAAATTATTTTAAAACCATTCATTCATTTAATTGATAATTGAATTCACAAAATGTCAAGAAGTGATCGCACGGACGACGAAGAAGTGATTGAGAGTATAAAATACATCATTAGCGCAATGGTTGCGCCAAAACCTGCGGTCCAGTCGTTGTCTGACTTAAGTGATGGCAAATATCTTTGTCTCCTGATTATGAAAAGCCAATTCATTCCTCTGAAGGACATCACTGGCGAAGACAATCAACACATCAATGATATATCGATCGATGGCATAGATCTGGATGTCGTTCACAGATATATTCCCCACAAAATATATTCAGTGATCGAAAAGTTTATCAAAAAGTACTTTGGATTTGATTATATCATTTCGGGTGACTTCAAGAGCGGTCAACAAATGCCTATTAAAGACATTTGCGTTTTGGTCGTCAGTCTTGTCTATCTATCGGACAGTTGTCTCGTCAGACCATTTGTCGTCCAAATGAAGACTCAATTCTCGTTAATAATAACCGAAAGTTACTCTGTATTGAAGGCAATGCGACAAAAGTTTGATCCCTTGTGTGATCTCTTTCTGAATGGTAACACTCTTTTTGATGACTTCTTCAGTCAATCGATTGAATCAAATAAATGCGGACCAAAAACATCGCGAATCCATGAATTGCGACAACTATTCAGACTCTTTGATAGCAATAAACAAATTAATTTACGCAAAATTGAAGCAAAAACTTATGAAACAGCGATTGATTGCCAATTGAAGACAACAATCAAACTAATCATTAGCTATAGTCAGACATTCGTCTTAAATGAGACATTAAAGCAGAAATTGACACTTAATTAAAGACAACATAATCTCGATTCTAATTCATTTGGATCTTTAATTTTAATTAAACATTTACTTTATATAACTTTATATAAATTTATGAACTTATATCACAATCCGTACATTTTATAAGTATTATTCTTTATAAATCTCTTCATTTATCACATATTTATTGCAATTATTTCCATAATATTTAGTTATAAATAAATAAATCTCTATAATTAAAAATATTGTTGAATTCGTTGAAAATATTGCTTCAAATGCAGTCAAATATCAACCAAAAGTCATGTACTCTTAGACTTAGAATTCGTTATAAGTTTCTTCAATTCGTAAGACATTAATAGTGGAAAAATCAATAGAAAAGCTCCCAAACAATAACATACGGATCCACCAAATCTCCAAAACACTATCAATTATAACATTTAAAGGTTATAATTAATAATTCTTTGCAAACAATGTATACATCAATACCTAAAGAGGCGGATACGGGTCCTAAGGCTCTGGCGAGTGCTCCTAAAGATCGAAATATACCCAGAATTACCCCTTTCTGGTCGGGCGGACCGTATGAGGAGATAGTAGTGGTCAGACACGGAACCACTGTTGCTGAGGAATATGCATAGAATGCAAGTCCAATGTATAATTGCAATTGATTTGATGCCAAACCAATTAAAATAAATGCTGGAATGATTGTTAAAATGCCCTAAAATGCACAAAAATGAAAATAACCATGTTTATGAATTATACTAACATAAAAGCATTATCAAAAACTAACAAAAAACACAGTCTTTAACTCATTTCCCGGTTTAATTCGTCTGACAAACGATCCCTGTATTAAAGTCATCAAAAGTCCGGCAAATAAGTAGAGCCTTCCCTGTTGTGCGCTAAAGAGTGATATATATTGTTATTAATAGATATGAATACATGGAAAGCGATTGATTGTACAAAACCTGGAATAATTGAATCGCAAGTGTGTGAGGAATGTTAGCGTAAATTCTAGACCTGAATATAAGTATAGGAAGAGGAAGTACACACGACTACCACGCTTTAGCACTAATAGATCTGATTAAATAGATATCAAACATCATTTACAACATATCCTGTCGTATAAAACACTCAATATTTGCATTCAATACCAAAATCTTTGATATCCATAACCGGACGGAACGAGAATAGCGATAGAGGGCTCATATAGTCTAACGCTTGCTTCAGTCCCGATCCCAACGAACGAGCCTTTCGTTGAAAATAAATATTAATTAAAAGGAAATAACATTTGATTACAGATATAAATACCCTTCGGTTCGTCGGAAGAGATTCGCGAAAATAACGCCAAATGAATATCACATTAATTAAGGAAAGGGTTAGCGCGAAGAGTGCGGGCCATAACTGGAAGAAGTGTTGGGCATCGGCTGAACGCGACCACACGGCAAACGTTGCGCCCAAAACCGGTCCAATCTATCGGTTCATTAAAGCCGTTATTTAAGAGTCAATTAGAAAATAAAATGCAAATTAATTACAATAAATCCGACGGAGAATGAGATACCGATTAAAGCCATTCCTTTGCCTCTATTGGACTCATTGGAGACATCGGTGATGACGGCTGTACTCAAACTGATATTGCCTTTACTTAAGCCTCCGATTGTACGCGAAATGAGAAATATTGTGAACAATTGAGAGGAAAGACTCCAAAAGAAGTACGAAATGGATATTCCCGTCAAACACAACAATAGGACGGGTTTTCGGCCGTAAATGTCGGACAGAGAGCCCACTATTGGTTGTGTTATGTATTGCAGTAATGAAAACCAGGAACCGATTAGACCTCCAAACAGGACTATAATTAAGACAACAATTTGGGTTCAATTGACGCCAAACTATCCATAACTAGATATTGAGACCTTTGTTGAACTCTCGAGGACTGCCCAACCAGTGCTGACTTAACTCCACTTTCGACTCAATCCACGCGAAGAGACCACTCTTTCAGACAAATGACAATACAATGAATAAGAAGAAGACAATTGAAGACAATCTGTGGTCAAATACCTGATCATTGATAGAGTAATAGTCAAGAATGGATGGCATTAACGGCAAGATTAGCGTAAATGCCATCAAATCCATGACAAGTGAGGCGAAGATCACCACAAATGTTGGTTTCGTAGTCTTGTTGTCAACCATTTCCTTCATTTCACACAAACTTCTGTCAAAACAATTGAATTATTATTTTAAATACAAACAAATGTTTAGATATTTTGACATATTTTTCAAGTTTTCTCATTTGAATCTCACGTCTAGTCTTCACTCAATACACGTGTATTGACACACTTTTGTCACACAAATTACGTTTAAATTACATTTAAATTCATTTGAAAACTTAATTCCTATGGAAATGACTGATTTAATAGCTTGATATTATAATAATGGCTTAATTGAACATGGTGATTATCATATTAATCAATCGGATTATTTACTTATATTATAATATTTGTATAATAACTATTTCCCTAATAGAAACAAAAAGTGCATTGATTTAAAGTATTTTAATAAATTATTTGTTAAATAAATTTTAATTCAATTCAAGTCTTACCATATATTAAATTGTGAAAAAAGTTTGTTAAAAATTATTTACTCTTTACAAACATTAAGTGTAACTTAAAGTGTTGGACAAAGAATCAAACGATTAAATTTTAATAACTTTAAAAAATATGCTTTTAATATAATAGAGGCTCAAAAGTGCACAAATGTTTCAACAAATAAATTGTACTCATATTATATTAGTTAAACATTATATGAAAAGCCAATTGTCATAACACCTGAAATCAATAAATCAATCAATAAATTATATCTTAAAACATGCATTATTAGAGTTATATGAAAGTCATAAACTGATTATTGATTGAGAAATAAAGTTACGGCAAACTTTTGCAAAGTTTATAAAAACGGTCATTTTAAACATTAAAAATAAATTAATTCTTTAAATGCGAGAAAAAATTAATTGAATGCAATTTACAAATATGATTTTTAAAATGTTAACCATAAATAATATGAAATTTATTTGCGCCAATCCCTGCCCACCGCCTCTTTTTTAATACAATAGTGATAGTTATCTCTTGGCTTTTGTCTCCACGTATTTTTATCGTCTAAATAATCGATTAGATTATATATTAGACTAAATATCTATAATAAATTAAAAGCAAATAATAAATAAGTGAATTAAATAAACTTAAAGTCAATACAAAGCATATCCTGTGATAGAAAGCATAAAATAGGAAAGCATTGGATCGATAAACTTATTAACAAATATTAATTTATATGATTTAATGCCTTAATATTCCTTAACTAATGCTTTCTTTAAATGCATTTTTAAAATAGCGTCAAATCTATAGCGGATATAAAGAATTTGATTCAATTTGAAATCACTCAATACAGTTAACACTCCCGTATGTCAACCACACAACACACATATTACCCTTCAATTGTCATTGTATTAAACGATTCTTTATTATATCCTTTAAATTATTGATACATTACCTTATCGTTGAGTATTTAGTGAAACTAATATAAATAAGCCTAAATATATACTTTATCATGAGTTTCCTATTTTTGCCTTCATTTCGAGATGGTATCTATAAGTAAAGTGTGGTTATAATAGGAAATGTATACCTTATATAATAATATTATATATTATGGCAATCTTTTAATAGACTGTTTATAGTTTGGAAGTGTTCTTGACTTTAGAGGTATAGGAAAACCGCCAAATATTTTCCAACCGTTCATAACGTAAAGGTGTTCACAGATGAGAGCATCGACTGTATTGTAGTCTTATATAATGACAAAACAGGAGAAACGAAATGAAATTTTATTGCCATCAAAGGAGGCTATTGTTGGGACACAACATCCCATTGTTTGCCTCTATTAGTGTCACTTTGACTCTAATGTGTGTGAAAATATTGTGATAAATAATTATTACTCAATAAATATCCTATAAATTTAATTTTTAATATTATTTTATTAAATTTTAAAAAATATTTATTTAATGTCATGGCATTTATTTTTCTAGCTTTTTTGAAAATGAATAGTTTTTAATGGTTTTTGATATAAAATTTTAAAATTTGTCACAAATTCAATATCGATATATAATTAATACAAATATCAAAACAAAATAAAATTATTACACTATATTTTTTGTTTTGTAATGAATTAATTAATAAGTTATCATTAAATAATTAGAGGCATAACAAACACAGTATTACTGTTTAATAACTAGTATTAGCTTTTATATAACACTTAAAACTTTTAGTTTAATTAAGAAATATTTTATCTTAACATTAATTATTAACCTTTTTGGGGAAATTTAATATTTGCATAAAATTTATTAGCAAAACCTAATCTAATGTAAACTATTATATGTCCGAAACATTTTTTTAAATTAATCATCACTTTAATCAATATACAATTTAATGCAATTTATTAAATATTTATTTTAATTTCAGTTTTATTAAAATACAAATTAATTATTTATTTTAAATGTTTAATCATTTAGTACAGTGTATGATATAATCTCATATGAAATCGATAAGAGTTGTGGAAACTTAATTGATTTTTCAAAGAGGTAAACGCAAATCATATTTACGATCAGTTGTGTTAAATTATGCAATAAATTAAGATTTTATAATAAACATTGAGTGAATGTTATGTAATATTAATAAGTCTAAAGTCAACCATAATATCATTGGGATGTG
>CAJPIZ010001241.1:0-17715 GCA_905368565.1 Medioppia subpectinata | reverse complement strand
TATCAACGATACTAACGATCGCGAGAGTGAAGTGATGGCGAAGACATAGAGCGGCGGATCTGAGCGCAAATGTTTGACCACAAATGGCAACCGATTGAGCGTTTGGTTCGCTTTCAGACAATTCAATGATAACGACAGCCAAACGTGTGGCGGATCTACTCTTGTGGTCATAACTCCGCAAATGAATAGAGAGATGAGTCGTCTCGGAAAGTGTGGACACAATCGACGAGTCGATGGCCACTGAAGACAACGACAGCCAAACGGATCTACAATTCAATGATAACGAGAGATCAGATGTCTTCGCACACTCTCTCCAGGCATTGATTGTGGCCTTCATTTCAATCATCACTTTCTCAGACAATCGCCAAATGCCGGCAAAAACAGTGACCAATGTCTTCATCGACAGCGAATCCATGTCTTCGGCTCTTTCTTCGCCAGCAGTGAATGTTTGGATCAATTCATTGAACGCGTCTTTCATACCAGTCATCACTTTCTGCGACCAAACGCTTGTCAAAGACGTCGCAAACGTCTTCATCGGCAGTGAATCCACGGATAGATCTCTTCGTCGGCAAGACATCAATGAATGGATGATAAATGCATTCAATTTGTCGTTCATTTCATTCATTACTTTCGGAGACAATAACCAAATGTCTCCCAATTGGGTGTCATTAGTCTTCATCGGCAGTGAATCCACGGATTGATGTCTTTGTTTGCAATCCATCAATGATTGGATCAATTGATGGCAAATGTCTTTCAATATGTCTTTCCTTTCATTCATTGAAATTCAATGCGTTTTTCAGGAAAAGGAAATTGAATTACAAATGGGTTTACAATAAGTGTTACCATAAATGACGGCAATTGTTGTGTGCAAAGGGTTTGAGTAATAAATAACGTGAAGTCTATTGAAATCAATGATCAAATAAATGCGAATATTTTTCAATTAAATTAATTAATTAGATTTTATTTTATATTAAAATCGTTTATTTATTAAGAATATTTGCATGAAGTAATTTTAAATTGATTTTGAAGCTCTCAGAGAAGAGATTGATCCCAAAAGTGATCATATATGTCGTGGTTTGAGTGTCGGTGTGATTGTCTCGATGCTAGAAGTGCTGATCAATTAGATTTAATTTAATTCATAATTAAGTTAATTATTGAACAAATTTTAATAAAAGTTCAATTTTAATGATTCGTTAAATTAAAAATTACAACATTTTATGATTTAGTCATTGAAACACAATTTATATTAATATAATTAATGATTAAAAGTATTGTAATTATACAAACATTGCAGTTTAAAAAACGAAAAGTAATTTAAGTTTAGAAAAAATGTATTAAAAATATTGAATTTAAATGAATTGTCAGTAAAAAAAATCACTTCATATAAAGGAATGAAAAACAAAATCAAATTAAAAATATGTAAAATATTACAAAATGTGTAATAATTGTAATACAACTTAATTAAAAATACTAATTATTGTCGGGAAAGGCAACTTTGATTGTCACCCATATTGAGACCGGTATTTATAATACTAATGGTTGTGTTGGCGCCGGTGTCTAATGAAATATGATCTCCAATTGGTCCGGAACTGACACCCGGGCCGTCGACATACGTATGGCTTCACGTTTTTGTGTCCGTTTATGTGATCGACAATAGTTGCGACCCATTTGGTGGCGAACGTGCAGTCGGGCCACTGACACGCGTATGGCTTATCACACGTGCGGTCAATGGTGTACAACGAGTGGTCAATTTCGGCCCTTATCTGAGGGAAAGTACCTCTCAATCTATGTTTGTGGTGAAATCCATGCGTTATTAGACTTGATTGCCAACTGGTCCGGAAATTACAACCGGGTCGTCGACAGGCAAAGGGTTTGATATTGTTGTGTGCGTTCGTGTGTGAGACAATTATCGGGTGCTGTTTGGTAGTAAACCCACACTCTGGCCAATCGCACGCGTATAACCCGTCGGGCGATCGGCCAGAAGTTGAATGCAGTTTCGATCGAACGGGTCGTCTCACTCTTCGGACATCATTTGGGGCCAAACTCTTGGGCGCCGGTCTGACCCGTGTTTGACGCGTCCTATCAGTTATCGCATCACTTCTCCTGTCGATGTCAGTCGTCTTCGACGACATTTCACTCTCGCAGTCGTTATTGTCATCAATAGTAATGGCCGTTGAGTTGAAACCATCTATTGAGTGATCACTATTCCAGACATCACTTCTCTCGTCAACTAATGTCTCCCAATCTGTGGTTACCATTGGTTCGCGCATATCGTCATCACTATTAACATCAATGTCTTCGCCAATTGTCTCATTGCATGTCTCCACAGACTCTTCGCATTCCTTATCGGTTTGAATGCATTGGTCTCTTGTGGTCACGCATTGTCTCCAATTGTAGATCAATTGCTCGACATTTTGTCCACAGTTTGTCGTAACCATTGATGTCTTCATTTGACCCAAATTGTCTTTTTCTCGTTGTATTACTTCCTCGAGATGTCTAACGATACCGACGAATGGCTTCATATCAGGACTCTTATGGACACTAATGTCCAGCACTTCAGTCAGTGTTTCGTTGGCTTTCGTTAAGTGAGTTATGATTACATCACTTGTGGCCAAACAATTAGTTAATTGTTTGTTTTGGTCTTTGATTGCAATCAACTCTTTCTGACACGAGAGCCAAATATCCGTCAATTTTATGTCAAACCTCTTCAGTGGCAACGAATCCATGTCTCTGTGCTTTCGTCGTAAGCCTTTGTGTCCGCAAACAAGAGCTGATCCCAAGATATGAATCAATGAATGGATTCAATGTTAAAACACATGGAAATGAAAATCATGTGATTTATGACAACAAATAATAATAAAACATTTTTTGAGCGCAAGATTTGAAACTCAAACAAAACATTTAAAAATCAAAATTAAAACCTATTATTATTGCAATCATTAATTCATTCATTAATTTCTACTCGAATTCATAGCAGAAAAGAGATTAATCCCAAAAGTGATGATAAATACTATATTCATATGAAATGACAAGTGTTTGTATGGTTTAAATACTGCCGACACTGATATCGATAATTGAATTAATCATAAAATTGATAACTCTTTGAATTATATTTAATGTTGAAATTTAATGATTACATAAATTTTAATTAATGTTTTCATAACTGATTGATAAGAAAAATTACAATATTTTACTATGATTTACAAAACGATACAAAAATTACTACAAAATCATTATTCACTGAAAAACAAAATCAAAATTAACACAATTAGTGATTAAAGGGATAGAAATTAAACAAACGATTCATTAATAATCGTATTTAAAACAGTAATAAGAAAGCAATGATTATAAGGAGAAAAAATAGATAAAAAACACAATTAATTATTATCGATGATATGTCTGCGGCGGTGAGCGACGAGAGCGAGCGGCCAACTGGTCCTATACTCACAGTCGGGCCGAACGCAGACAAAGGGCTGAATGCCTTTGTGTGCGTTCGTGTGATAAACCAGATTATGGGACACTTCGGTGGTGTAGTGACAGTGCGGCCAATCACACGGGAACGGCCCGACCGGCGACTGGCAATCGTTGGGCTTCACTCGCGATGACTTACTTCGGCCGCTCTTCGGTCGCGGCTTAGACGGCGCCACACTCTTCGCCTCACGTTTGACCCGTGTTTGGCGTTTGCCTTTCGTTTGGCCACCGCTTCGCTCGCCATCGGTGTCTATCGTAGTCTTCACCGAGACTTCACTCTCGATGACGTGATTGTGGTCGATGTCGATGGCCGACGACGAGTCGTGCGCCGCTACAGTCATTGAGTGGTCACTCGAGACGTGATTCTCTTCGGCGACCATCGGTTCCACGCAATCGTCGCCACCGTTGTTGACATCGATATAGTAAACGATTGGCTCGTTTGGCGACGAGATTGCGGTCATTCCGACCACCGCTTCCTCGCATTCCTCATCAGTTTGAACGCATTTGTCGTTCATTTCCACACAATCTCTGCATTTGTGGACCAATTGAGTGACATTTTGTCCGCAATTCGTGTCCACCAACGAAGCCTTCAATTGACGCAAAATGTCTTTTTCTCGTTCAACCGATTCCTCGAGATCTTTGATGAAACCAATCAATGGCTTGAACTCTGGTATCTTATGGACACTCAGTTCCACGGCTTCGGTAAGTCTTTGGTTGGCTTTCGACACTTGAGTGACGATTACTTCCGTTGTTTTCAAACAATCAGATAATCGCTTGTTTTGAGCCTTCAATTCAACCAATTCTTCTTCAATGGGTCTCTTAATCGCCAGCGAATCCATTCTTCTTCAGTCTTCGTGTCCACACAAGTGTTGTAAACAAGATATGAATGAATTGTTTGATTGTTTTGATTGAATGGCAAAACACACGATCCGATTGTCACGTGATTTATGACAACCAATAATAACAACACGTGTTTTGAGCGCAAGATTTGAGTTGTAATCACAAAATTAAATAACAAATTATTAATTAGTTATTAAAATGTCTTTTTATTATCAAATAATTTAAGTTTTATTTTAATAATAATCGGAAATGTTTTACAATTATATCTTATTATAAATTTCTGTCAATAATTACGAAAATTACATTCAAATGTTAATTAAATATTAAAATAATTAATTTATTACAATAACGTTACAAATGTTTTTTAAGATAATTTAATATTAATCTGTAATTAACAACAAATTATCATTATTTTTAATTAAAAACCAATTATATAAATGAATCAAATATAATTAAAGTGTAATTATAGTAAAAATCAAAAACATTTTCAATCACTTCTATTATGAAATTAGGATAAAAAATTACATTTAAAACAAAATTTATATTATTATTAGTGATTAAAAGTATTAAAATGATTAAAAAAAACATTATATTTAAAGTACAAAATTATAGATTAATTAAAAAACTGATTAAATAAACGAAATGTAACTTAAATTAAGAAAAAGTGTTAATTCTAAATGAATTATAGGAAAAAACATCGCTTATATAAAAGAACACAAAAAATTGAGATTAAATAACAATTAAATTATACCTTAATTAAAACATTAATAAATGAATGTAAAAAGCTCTTAATTATCGGATACTCAGGCAAATCATTAGACACTAATTTGTGTACCGTTTTAATCTAACTAATGTCTGTGTCGGCGCCGGTGTTTAATGAGTGCTGAGAGCCAACTATTCCGGAACTGACATCCGGGCCGTCGACACGCGTATGGCTTCACGTTTTTGTGTCCGTTTATGTGAGACACCAAATGGTATCTAAATTTGGTGGCGTACCGGCAGTCGGGCCACTGACACGCGTATGGCTTATCACACGTGCGGTCAATGGTGTAGAGCGACGGGTCTATTGAGGCCAATAGAAAGATATTATCTTTCGATTGATACGTATATCTACTGTTGTTGTGATTCAATCGATGTTTCCAGATATTCTGTGGCCAACTCGTGCGGTACTGACAACCGGGTCGTCCACAAGTATAGGGTTTGATATTCTTGTGTCCGTTCGTGTGACTGACAAAATACTGGTGATATTTGGTAGTGAATCCACATTCAGGCCAATCGCAAGCGTATAACCCGTCGGACGATAGACCGGGAGTTGAGGGCAATTTCGGTCGTCGGCGTCGACTCGCCTTTCGGTTCACATTTGTGGTCAAACTCTTGACCGCAGATCTGATCCGAGTTTTACGCTTCAAACGACTGCCACAACTAATGCTTAGATCGTTGTCTGTCTTCGCCGACACTTCACTCTCGCAGTCGTTATTGCCGTCGATATGAGTGGGCGTCGAGTTTATGGAACCAACCGATGAGTGATCACTACTCCAGACATCACTTCTCTCGTCAACTAATGTCTCCCAATCCGTGGTTTCGGTTGTTATCATTGTTTGGCAATTATCGTCATCACTGTTCACATCAATCAAGTCTTTGCCAATTGTCTCAATGTTTGGCCAATGGTTTGCATTCAATTCAATACTTGTTTCTATAGCCTCTTCGTATCGATTGTCAGTTTGAATGCATTTGTCACTCGCTTTCACACACTTTCTCCATCTGTGGATCAATTCCTCGACTTCTTGTCCACAGTTTGTGTCATTCAATGATGTCTTCATTTGACGCAAATTGTCTTTTTCTCGTTGTATTGTTTCCTCGAGATGTCTAATGAGTCCAACGAATGGCTCAAATTCAGGGCTCTTTTGGACACTCATATCAAACATTTTAGTCAGTGTTTCGTTGGCTTTCGTTAAGTGAGTTATGATTACATCACTTGTGGCCAAACAATTAGTTCTCTTGACCGCAGATCTGATCCGAGTTTTACGCTTCAAACGACTGCCACAACTAATGCTTAGATCGTTGTCTGTCTTCGCCGACACTTCACTCTCGCAGTCGTTATTGCCGTCGATATGAGTGGGCGAAGAGTTTATGGCACCAACCGATGAGTGATCACTACTCCAGACATCATTTCTCTCGTCAACTAATGTCTCCCAATCCGTGGTTTCGGTTATCATTGTTTGGCAATTGTCGTCATCACTGTTCACATCAATCAAGTCTTTGCCAATTGTCTCAATGTTTGGCCAATGGTTTGCATTCACTTCAATACTTGTTTCTATAGCCTCTTCGTATCGATTGTCAGTTTGAATGCATTTGTCACTCGCTTTCACACACTTTCTCCATCTATAGATCAATTCCTCGACTTCTTGTCCACAGTTTGTGTCATTCAATGATGTCTTCATTTGACGCAAATTGTCTTTTTCTCGTTGTATTGTTTCCTCGAGATGTTTAATGAGTCCAACGAATGGCTCAAATTCAGGGCTCTTTTGGACACTCATATCAAACATTTTAGTCAGTGTTTCGTTGGCTTTCGTTAAGTGAGTTATGATTACATCACTTGTGGCCAAACAATTAGTTAATCCAATTATTTTAGCCTTCATTGCAATCATCTGTTTCTGACTCGAGAGCCAAATATCTGTCAATTGAATGTTCAAACTCTTCATCGATAGTGAATCCATAGATATCTTCCGTTTAAATAATAGATGTCCACAAAACAAGAACTGATCCCAAGATATGAATAAATGTATTAATTTATTAGTTGTTTGACTTAATTGCCGGCAAAACACATGCTTTCATAACACATCTGATTTATGACAACCAATAATAACAACACGTGTTTTGAGCGCAATATTTGACATGTAATCATAAAAATGAATGTTTTAATGATTTGTAATTTAAGTTTCGTTTAAAATATAATTTTATTGAATTATAATTGTATTGAAAATTACATTTAAGTTTTAAAATGTAATAAAAATAAGTTCAGAACTTATTTAAGCATTATTTATGATTTACAACATAATTATATTATAATTTATTGATTAGTTTTAATAACTCAAAGATTATACGAAATGTAAATCAAGTTTAGGAAAAATGTGTGAAAAAACATAATTTGAATTAATTTGTATTGACAAAACAGGACTAATAAAAGATATAAAAATACAGATAATTGTTATGAAAATTACATCAATTGAAAAATGTTATGAAATAAGTTTAGAAATTATTTTCATTATTAATTATGATTTATAAATAACTATATAATTAGATAATTAAACAATTAGTTTCAAAGACATAATGAGTGAACGAAATGTAGATTAAGTTTAGAAAAAATATGTGAAAACATTATTTGAATAATATGGCAGACAAACAAATAATTTTATATAGATGGCCAAAAAATTAACAATTAAATTGTAATTATAGTAACAATTAAAAATATTTTCACATTTCATACAAATCACTTCTATTATAAAATTACGATAAAAATTAGTTTACATTTAAAACACAATTTATATTATTAATGATTAAAAGGATTCGAATTTTGAACACATTATATTTAAAGTACAAAATTATAGATTAATTAAAAAACTGATTAAATAAACAAAAAGTAATATAAATTAAGAAAAAGTGTTGAATGTCAACGATTTATCGGAAAAACCATTGCTTTATAAAAGGATACAAAAAAATTGAGATTAAATGCAAATTAAATTATTCCTTAATTATCTCTTTTATAAATATGTCGATTGCATTTCAAAAGTAAACAACGTTACACACAACCAAATATTCATTACACAATAAGGGGGTAGGAGGATGTTGAAAACTATACAGGGGCTGATTGCTAGTAATATATAAAACATCAATAAATATGCAATTAATGAATGTAAAAATAGCACTTATTTTGCTGATACTCTGGCAAATCAATAGACACTAATGGGTGAACTGTATTAATCTAACTAATGGTTGTGTCGGCGCCGGTGTTTAATGAGTGCTGAGCGCCAATTGGTCCGGAACTGACACCCGAGCAGTCGACATGCGTATGGATTCACGTTTTTGTGTGCATTGATGTGGCCAACCATATGGTTGTTCCATTTGGTGGCGAACGTGCAGTCGGGCCACTGACACGCGTATGGCTTATCACACGTGCGGTCAATGGTGTACAGCGACCGGTCTATTGTGGCCAATGTATTGACACTATCTTTCGATCGATACGTATATCTATTGTTGTTGTGTTTCAATCGATGTTTGCCGATAGCTGCGGCCCAACTCGTGAGGAACTCACATCCGGGTCGGTCACAGGTATAGGGTTTGATATTCTTGTGTCCGTTTATGTGGCCGACTAAATGGTGGTGATGTTTGGTGGCGAACGTGCAGTCGGGCCACTGACACGCGTATGGCTTATCACACGTGCGGTCAATGGTGTAGAGCGACGGGTCTATTGAGGCCAGAATTGCACTATTTTTCGGTCGATACGTATATCTACTGTTGTTGTGTTTCAATCGATGTTTGCCGATAGCTGCGGGCCAACTCGTACGGAACTCACATTCGGGTCGTTCACAAATATAGGGTTTGATATCCTTGTGTACGTTCGTGTGATCGCCCAAATGGTGGTGATATTTGGTAGTGAATCCACATTCAGGCCAATCGCAAGCGTATAACCCGTCGGACGATAGACCGGGAGTTGAGGGCAATTTCGGTCGTCCGCGTCGTCTCGCCTTTCGCTTCCCATTTGTGGTCAAACTCTTGACCGCAGATTTGATCCGAGTTTTACGCTTCAAACGACTTCCGCCACTAATCCTTAGATCTGTGTCTGTCTTCGCCGACACTTCACTCTCGCAGTCGGTATTGCCGTCGATATGAGTTGGCGTCGAGTCTATGGAACCAACCAATGAGTGATCACTACTCCAGACATCACTTCTCTCGTCAACTAATGTCTCCCAATCCGTGGTTTCGGTTGTTATCATTGGTTCGCAATAATAGTCATCACTGTTCACATCAATCAAGTCTACGCCAATTGTCTCATCGATTGGCAAAGAATTTTCCATTATTTCAATGCATATCTCCACAGACTCTTCGCATTCATTAACCTTTTGAATGCATTGGTCTCTTGTGGTCACGCATTGTCTCCAATTGTAGATCAATTGCTCGACATTTTGTCCACAGTTTGTCGTAACCATTGATGCCTTCATTTCATACAAATTGTCTCTTTCTCGTTGAATCGATTCCTCGAGATCTTTGATGAATCCAATCAATGGCTTAAACTCTGGTATCTTATGGACAGACAGTTCCACGGCTTCGGCCAATCTTTGGTTGGCTTTCACTGAAAACTAAAATTGAATGTTTAAACATTTTTTTGACTGAAAAAAATGTTTAAACATTTTTAACGCATAAAAAGACATTAAAAACATTGACAACAGATGTCTCACTAAGTGTTTGCGATTCTGAGCGGATGTCATATCACATCCTGTTGTGGTGTTTTGTCCGCACATTTCAAACAACAACCCAATCATTTGTGTGGGAAGTGTGAGTGCTATTACAAGCGCACTACTGGTGATACACCTTTCGATACTTGAGTGACGATTACTTCCGTTGTTTTCAGACAATCAGATAATCGCTTGTTTTGTGCCTTCAATTCAATCAATTCCTCTTCAATGGGTCTCTTAATCGCCGGCGAATCCATTCCTCTTCAGTCTTCGTGTCCACACAAGTGTTGTAAACAAGATATGAATGAATTGTTTGATTGTTTTGATTGAATGGCAAAACACACGATCCGATTGTCACGTGATTTATGACAACCAATGATAACAACACGTGTTTTGAGCGCAACATTTGAGTTATAATCACAAAAATGAATGTTTTAATGATTTATAAGTTTTGTTTAAAATATAATTTTATTGAATTATAATTGTATTGAAAATTACATTTCAGTTTAAAAATGTAATAAAATTAAGTTCACAACTTATTTAAACATTATTTATGATATACAACTAAATTATATTATAATTTATTGATTAATTTTAATAACTCAAAGACTATACGAAATGTAAATCAAGTTTAGGAAAAATGTGTGAAAAAAACATAATTTGAATTAATTGTTGACAAAAACATGACTAATAAAAAGATATAAAAATACAGATTATAATTGTTATGAAAATTACATCAATTGAAAAATGTTATGAAATAAGTTTAGAAATTATTTGCATTATTATTTGTCATTTATAAATAACTATATTATTAGACAATTAAACCATTAGTTACAAAGACATAATAATTGAACGAAAAGTAGATTAAGTTTAGGAAAAATATCTGAAAAACATTATTTGAATGTCAGACAAACAAATAATTTTATATAAATGGCCAAAAAATATATAAATCACAATTAAATTGTAATTATAGTAATAATCAAAACATTTTCAATAACTTCTATTATGAAATTACGACAAAAAAATGAGTTTACATTTAAAACACAATTTATATTATTAATAATTAAAAGGATTAAAATTATGAAAAACATTATATTTAAAGAACAAAATTATATATTAATTAAAAACTGATTAAATAAACAAAACGTAACTTAAATTTAGGAAAAGTATTGAATTTGAATGAATTATCGAAAAAACATCGCTTTATAAAAGGACACAAAAAGTTACATTAAATAACAATTAAATTATACCTTAATTAAAACAGTAATAAATATGTAATAAATGAATGTAAAACAGCACTTATTTTGCTGATACTCTGGTAAACCAATAGACACTAATTGGTGAACCGTATTAATTAAACTAATGGTTGAACTGGTGTTGAATGAGATGTGAGCGCCAATTGATCCGCACCTGACATCCGTACCGCCGATCAGTTTACGGCTTAAGGCTTTTTGTGTGTCTTTATGTGTCCGATAAGACTGTGATGGTATTTGGCGGCGAACCAGCAGTCGGGCCACTGACACGCGTATGGCTTAGCACGCGTGCGGTCAATGGTGTACAGCGACAGGTCTACTACGGGCGTTATGTCATGTGCACCACTCGCTCGACACTTATATCTACTGTTCCTGTGTTTGATCCGATGTTCGCTGATATTTGATAGCCAACTCGTCCGGTACTGACATCCGGGTCGTCGACAGGCATAGGGTTTGATATTGTTGTGTGCGTTCGTGTGTGAGACCAGCATATAATGCAGTTTAGTTGAATACGTACACTGCGGCCAATCGCACGCGTATAACCCGTCGGCCGATCGGATAAAAGTTGACTGCAGTTTCGGTCGTCCGCGTCGTCTCACAATTGGGTTCCTATTTGTCCGCAAAATCTTGACCGCAGGTCTGACCCGAGTTTGACGCCTCCTATCACTAATACCAGCACCTCTTCGGTCGGTGTTTGTCGTCAATTTCGCCGACACTTCACTCTCGCTGTCATTATTATCGTCGATATGAATGAGCGACGAGTCGAGAGTAACGCCAATTGAGTGGTCACTCAAGACATCACTTCTTTCGTCGACAAATGTCTCCCTATCTCTAGCCTCTGTTGTAATCATTTGTTCGCCATTTTCTTCATCGCTGTTGACACCACCGAAGTCTTCGCCAATTGTCTCATTGTTTGACAAAGAGTTTTCATTCACTTCAATACTTCTCTGTATAGACTCTTCGTATTGATTTTGAGTTTGAATGCATTGGTCTTTTGTGGTCACGCATTGTCTCCATTTGTGAATCAATTGCTGGATATCGTGTCCATCGTTTGTGTCATTCAATGATGTCTTCATTTGTCGCAAATTGTCTTTTTCTCGTTGTATTGTTTCCTCGAGATGTCTAACGATACCAATCACTGGTTTAAACTCTGGACTCTTGTGAACATTGAGGTCAATCACATCAATGAGTGTTTCGTTGGCTTTCGATAAGTGAGAGATTATGAGATCACTTGTCTTCTGGCAATCGCTTAAGACATCCATTTTGGCCTTCATTTCAATTAATTCCTTCTGAGAAGAGATCCAAATGTCTGTCAATTGAATGTCAAACCTCTTCACTGGCAGTGAATCCATGGATGTCTTCCTTCTTCAGTCTTCTTCGGTAACAAAACAAAAGTTGATTACAAGATATGAATGTTTGGATCAATTGATTCAATCGATGGCCACACGTGTTGTTGAATCAATGAATTGCACATAAATAGTGTTACGCAATGTTTGGCACAAATCCCTGTGAAAGCGATTACATGTATTGCTATAGTATTTCTGCTGCAAAGGGGGCTGTATTTCACACACATATAACGGACACATTTAGGTACAGTTGGTGTCAATACACTGTTTGGCAAAACATAATGATTTTAAGCCCAAGATTTGAAACTTTAAAACAAACCTAAATTATAATTAAATTCAATTATTATTATTTGCATTGAACTCATATATCAATTCATAGAAATAATTGTTCACAAAATTCATGATAAAGTAAGGTTTCAATACTACCAGCACTTTATTAAATGATATTTAATTTGCAATTAATTTAATAATAAATAAGCCGTGAAATAAATTTCAAACAAGTTTTAATGGTTTTTAAAATTAATTTTAATTAAATGATAAAATTACTGGTGTTTACAAATGTTTATAAAATTAAATTAAAATTATTCATTCATTTCAAACACAATCTGTATTCATATAAATTAGGATTAAAAGTATTTATATTATTCTAACATTGCATTAAACATATCAGACAATTAAAAGTTTTAATTTTACCAACAAGTTTAAAAATGATTAAATGTAATCATTTATTATTAACAAACAGTTTAGGAAAAGTGTGTGAAAAATATTACCGTATTTTGAAAACAATTATCAAAAAAATCACTTTAAAGATACAAAAATAAAATTAAATTACATTATAATCAATTTATAATTAAAAACATATAAAACACATATGAATGCTGACATAGATGAATTTAAAAACACTACTTATTTACGGGACCCGAGTTTACGGTAACGCTGGACACGATATCGATTACTTAATTTATAATACGGATTGTTGTGACGGCGCTGGTGTCCAATAAAATTTCCCGGCCAACTGGTCCGGTACTCACATCCGGGCCGTTCACACGCGTAAGGCTTATGGTTTTTGTGTACATTTACGTGTCCGACAATAATATTGCTCTTTTTGGTGGCGAACGTGCAGTCGGGCCACTGACACACGTATGGCTTATCACACGTGCGGTCAATGGTGTACAGCGAGGGGTCTATTGTGTCCAATATAGTGCTATTGCGGACATGACTTCTCGGTCGGAACGCAGGGTTTCTGTGTTTGATTCGATGTCTATTGAAAGCTGATGGCCAACTGCTCCGGAACAGACATCCGGGCCGTCGACACGCGTATGGCTTAATACCTTTGTGAGCATTGATGTGTGAGACCAGACGATTATGCTGTTTAGTAGTGAACGTACAGTGCGGCCAATCACACAGGTATAACCCATCGGCCGATCGGCCAGAAGTTGACTGCAGTTTCGGTCGTCCGCGTCGTCTCACAATTGAGTTCCTATTAGTGGCCAAACTCTTTGCCGCGGGTCTGATATCTGTTTGACGCCTCCTATCGCTGTCACCACTTCTGCTTCGGTTAATATTTGTCGTCGTTTTGGACGACATTTCACTCTCGCAGTCGTTATTGTCATCAATAGTAACGGCCGTTGAGTTGAAACTAACATCTATTGAGTGATCACTACTCCAGACATCACTTCTCTCCCAATCTATGGCTTCTGTTGCGATAATCGATTCGTTATTATTATCATCACTGTTGCCATCGCTGTTGCAATCACTTATCTCTTCGGCAATGATCTCATTATTTAGCGAAGAGTTTGCATTCAATTCAATACTTGTTTCCATAACCTCTTCGTATCGATTGTCAGTTTGAATGCATTTATCACTCGCTTTCACACACTTTCTCCATCTATGGCTCAATTCCTCGACTTCTTGTCCACAGTTTGTGTCATTTAATGATGTCTTCATTTGATGCAAATTGTCTTTTTCTCTTTGAATTGATTCCTCGAGATATCTAACAATACCGATGAGTGGCTTAAAGTCTGGACTCCTTTGGACACTGATATCAAAGACTTCAGTCAGTGTTTCGTTGGCTTTCGTTAAGTGAGTTATGATTACTTCACTTGTTTTCAAACAATTAGTTAATCCAATTATTTTGATCTTCATTTCAATCATCTGTTTCTGACTCGAGAGCCAAATGTCTGTCAATTGAATGTTAAAACTCTTTATCGATAGTGAATCCATAGATATCTTCCTCTTAAGTAATAGTGTCAACAAAACAAGAGCTGATCCCAAGATATGAATAAATCGATCAATTGATTAGTTGTTGACTTTTATTGCCGGCAAAACACGTGTTTTCATAACACATCTGATTTATGACAACCAATGATAACAACACGTGTTTTGAGCGCAATATTTGAGATGTAATGACAAAAATGAATGTTTTAATGATTTATAATTGAAGTTTTGTTTAAAAATATAATTGTATTGAAAATTACATTTCGATTTTAAAATGTAATAAAAATAAGTTCACAACTTATTTAAGAATTATATTATGATTTATTGATTAGTTTTAATAACTCAAAGATTATACGAAATATAAATCAAGTTTAGAAAAAATGTGTGAAAAATATAATTGTTGACAAAAACATTACTTATAAAATGATATAAAAATACAAATTATAATTGTTCTAAAAATTATATCATTGAAAAATGTTATGAAATAAGTTTACAAATTGTTTTCATTATTATTTGTGATTTATAAATTACTAAATTATTATATAATTAAACAATTAGTTTCAAAGACATAATGATTGAACGAAATGTAAATTAAGTTTAGGAAAAAGATGTGAAAAACAAACAAATAATTTTATATAAATAGCCAAAAAATAGATAAATTACAATTAAATTGTAATTACAGTAATAATCAAAAACATTTTCAATCACTTCTATTATAAAATTACTATAAAAATTAGTTTACATTTAAAACACAATTTATATTATTATTGATTAAAAGGATTAAAATTATGAAAAACATTATATTTAAAATACAAAATTATAGATTAATTAAAAACTGATTAAATAAACGAAACGTAAGTTAAATTTCGAAAAAGTGTAAATTTCAATGATTTATCGAAAAAAAATCACTTTATATAAAAGGATACAAAAAATTGAGATTAAATGACAATTAAATTATTCGTTGATTAAAATATATAAAACAGTAATAAATGAAAGTCAAAACAGCACTTATTTTGCCGATACTCTGACAAATCAATAGATACTAATCGGTAAACCGCATTAATCTAACTAATGGTTGTGTCGGCCCTCGTGTCTCAAAAGACTTGAGCGCCAATTGGTTCGGAACTGACACCCGAGCCGTCGACACGCGTATAGCTTAAGGTTGTTGTGTCCGTTAATGTGTGTCACCAAATGATGGCAAAATTTGGTGGCGAACCCGCACTCCGGCCACTGACACATATATGGCTCATCAATAGTGCGGTCAATGGTGTACAGCGACGGGTCTATTGTGGCTAATTTAGGGGCGATCTCTTCCAATCTTCTACTGTTGTTGTGTTTCAATCGATGTTTACGGATCTCTGACGGCCAACTCGTGCGGTATTGACATCCGGGTCGTCTACAAACATAGGGTTTGAAATTGTGGTGTCCGTTCGTGTGATAAGCCAAATGGCGGTGATATTTGGTAGTGAATCCACATTTAGGCCAATCGCACGCGTATAACCTGTTCGGTCGTCCGCGTCGTCTCGGCTTTCGGTTCCCAATTGTGGCCAAACTCTTGACCGCAGATTTGATCCGAGTTTTACGCTTCAAACGACTGCCGCCACTAATTCTTAGATCGTTGTCTGTCTTCGCCGACACTTCACTCTCGCAGTTGTTATTGCCGTCGATATGAGTGGGCGTCGAGTTTATGGAACTAATCGATGAGTCATCACTACTCCAGACATCACTTCTCTCGTCAGCAAATGTCTCCCAATCTGTGGTTTCGTTTGTTATCATTGGTTCGCGCATATCGTTATCACTACTCACGTCAACCAAGTCTTCGCCAATTGTCTCAATGTTTGGCAAATGGTTTTCATTCAATTCAATACTTGACTCCATAGCTCGATGTCTTCCCCTAAGTATTAATGTCCACAAAACAAGAGCTGATCCCAAGATATGAATAAATCGATCAATTGATTAGTTGTTTGCCTTAATTGCCGGCAAAACACGTGTTTTCATAACATATCTAAACTTTATTTATAGTTTATAACAACCAATAATAACAACATGTGTTTTAAGCGCAACATTTGAACTACAAATTTTAAACTTGGTAAAAATTAACAGTAAATATCTTGATATAATTATTCATTTTATACAAATTTCATTATCTCATATTTAATGATTTTATATAATTTTAATTATATCTAAATTAATTTAAAAAATATTAAAATATTATTGTGATTATGTGTGTGATTTATGTATTATTTTTAAATTGTATAAACTTATTGTTTATAATTTACATTAATGTTTGTATTTTGTGTTAATCTAAAAATATAATTTAGCAAAAATTATATGAATGTAACTTTATGCTAGTTTAAAAACAATTAGATGTCATAAATTAAGCTCATTTTTATGTTTTGTCGATTTACCTTGGCATATTAAAAAATAATTATGTAAAATATTATGTTGCACATTTTTCATTTTAGTAAATTAAATATAATCACTCAATGATTGGTAAATTATTTATCACTTAAGACAACTCTGGGCAATAAATGTTGTTTCATCGCATACGTATACTAATATTATGCCTATTATGACATAGATTTATATAATAACATAATTATAATTTCATTGTAAAGCACATTTATTAATGTTGTTATGTCTAGTGTAGATCAAATAGTAGACATTTATGATTAAGTTAAAATATTTGTTAATTGTACACAAAACAACTCGCCTAAGTTATGCCTAAAACTAACCCGGATTATACCTTGATTGCTAAACATGGCAAACATGATGATAACAATAGGGACAGTGATTTTGATGATTACAAACACATCGATAAAAGTGTAGAACTGGATGAAGAGGACTCGACTCTAACCACGTGCGGATTTGGCCGGTGGCGGCCCCGTTGGCTACAGGTGTTCGCCACACCCGTATGGTTTACCCTCAACTTTGGGCTCATAGGTGTCATACACGGCATGATTGGCACCTATTTTATCGGATGTATGGGTGATCTCGAGAAGAGGTTTGCTTTTGACTCAAAAATATCGGGCGTTATATTGATTGCCGATAATGTCGTTCAGATACTGGTAAGTAATTATCGTGTATTAATAATTCAATTAACTAGATTAAACTTTATTATGAATACTATACCTT